>VZZY01000415.1:28048-39558 GCA_013400335.1 Eurystomus gularis
TGTGGAGTCTCCTTCTCTGGAGGCTTTCAAGACCCGTCTGGATGCATTCCTGTGTAACCTGCCCTAGATTCTATGGTCCTGCTTGGCAGGGGGTTTGGACTCGATGATCTCCAGAGGTCCCTTCCAACCCCTCACATTCCATGATTCTATGACTCCTATTTAAAGACCCTGTTACCGATGCATTGTAAGAAGTCGCTGGGCAGTTTGTGTCTGGCTGTATTTTGCTAATCCCCCTTAGGTTTAGCCCCATGTATGTCAAGCACCACAGACCCACAGCACAGCAGCTCCTCCTTCCCAAGCCTGAGCAATACTATATTAATTATTTTTGCATTAATATGCCAGATAATGAAATTGTTCCACCCAATGTCTCTTCTGCCAGGTTTGTCATAATTTAGAGCACTGAGCCTTCCTTTGGACAGATTTCCTGGTCAGATCTCTGATAATTTTAATGAATCGCTATCAAAGTGATAAAGAAAACTTTTGGCAATTTTTAATCACATGGCTTAATACAAACCAATATTATTCACAGATATTAAAATGATGGGGACAGCATGAAAGTGCATATGAAATGAAATTAAATGACCAGGCATTTATCCACATAATGAAACTACTAAGAATTGCCACTAATTTGACTGACAATTCTTTCTAGAAGAACTTGTGGAAGGGCTTTAAACTCTCCTTCCTCAGGAATACAGAATCAAAACCATTAGGATTCAGAAGGTAAGTTTCTAGGATGCTCAGGTTGCTCCCTGACTATCTCTTGCACCGTTCCTTCTGTCCTATCATGAAACATCTGGTGCTGGCCAGCAGAGAAGACCTTGGACTGACAAGTTCAAGGTCTCAGTAGATGCAGTCTTGCAGTGCTGTGCTTTGCTTGCACCAGTGTGCATGCAAATTTGAGTCACAGAAGACATAAGACATTATTTCAGCCACATCTTCTTGCTACCTACTTCTTACAGGGAAATTTAAACGTCATTATTCAATCCTGGTTGAGATATTGATAAATGTATGTATTAATTCACTATTTCAGCTGTGTATTTTTATTTTTTTTTAGTTAATTATGTGGCAACTTAATTTATCTTTTGTCAATTTACTTTCCCTCAATAAATGATCCGCCAACAATACGTTATTTTTAATTAGCCTGCAGCAAGTGTCTCTACGAATGTAAATCAAATGCTTATTTGAGCCATTAATTGAAAAGGAGAGATCATTGGAATTCATACTGTGTTATTCTTGGGGTTTTTTTAGTTTTCTTATTCTGAAAGGATGATGACAAAACAGTGCCTGCAGGAAGGAATTGACAACACACTCTGATAATCAGGGAGAAAAAGAGATGTACAGAAAAGAGGTAACTACTTTTTGTTTGCTTATTTAGCAGATAATAAATGACAGGTATATAAACCAAAAAAGATCTATAGCTGAAAATTTCATTTCTTGATAACTGGAATAAAACAAATCCCACCTCTCTCCGCCCTTCCTTTCATACTTGTAGATATATATGGAACAGTCATTCTGGATATATTCACATGAGAAGCTGCAGAAAACCAAGATACTCATGTTGAAGAGTGTTGAACCCAGTGGGGAAACGAGAAAATATCAGGAATTAAGTATGGGGACTGGTATCACCCTGGTGCATGCAGGCTTCTGCAGATGCTGGGGCAAAGAATCATCTTCTGGGTCACTGTCTCCGACTATGTCCCACCTCAGCCTGTACCTCTCTCCTTGGATTTTGCTTAAAGGCACTTATTGTCCCCTACGATGAATCACGACATTTACCTTGGTCTTATGACTACAGCAAAATCCTCTCTGGTGCTTGACCCCTCTCCTTCCTTAGTTCAGCAGAACTTTGTTTCATCTGTTTCTTACTCCAGCTTTAATTCAGATTGCAGGAGCACCAAATCCTGAAAAAATATCCGCAGTGTCAGTTTGGTTTATTTCCTCTATGGTTAATTACAGCAAGTTTTTCAGGCTTGAGATGTCACCTTAAGCAAAACTACGGCTGATCACATTTCACTCAGAGAGGTGTTTGGGTTTTTTATTGCATTTTATAATCACACAATTCCTTCTATTTCAAGCAAAGCATCAATGGCCCATCTGGCACATAAACAATAGTTCAAAAGCAAACCATTGTCTTACACTAATGAAGCAGGGAGCGTGTTGAACCTTGATGCTCTCGGGTGCATTTAGAACTTCTCCGTGAAAAGAGTGCTTACGGGAAACCTCTTGGTAGTTCAGATTTTCGGAGGCATTTCGTACAAATGGTCTCCCAAAGGGACCTTATCTTCATAATTATCTTCGTTATTGTTTCTTCGTGCCATGTGTCACCCTATTGCGCTACTCTACCTAAAGTGTCCTTGATCGCTGTGTGGCTGCATGACAAAGAGTGTCACGTACACATTATTTAGTGGAGGGTGCACTTAATGGCGGTGTCTAATGAAATCTGAAGGAATCATTGTTCTTGAAACAATACATCTTGCTGTACCGAGAGGAGAGTGTGCTACAGCAGCATTTTATCACCCGTTGCTTTCTGCAGTGTCACGGTGACTTCTGCAAAATGGAGAGCTGCTGTGATCATCAGTGATTTGATTTCAGATTTACTGTCTCTGAATGGGCAGAGGTTCTGCATTTCAAAGGGCAGCAGGATTAGGGCCTGGGAAGCAAGTTATGAAAAATATGAGAAGAAACACTTAATGAAAATGTCATAGAAGTGAAAGACCTGGAGAAGAACTGATCAGGATCAGCCAGGAGGTTTCACTTCCCAGAACAGGACTGCTCTTTGCCATTTCTATGTCATGCATTCCTATGAGATCAGCATCCCCTGAGTCCTGACTGCTGTCAGACAGCAGTTCCCATTCGACTGCTAATGGCTCAACTGTGCAACTGCTTCTCATCCCCAGTGAGGGCTCTAACACACATTTAGTTCAGTGAAGTCAAGAGCTCACCAATCAGATAAGATGTCTTCACAGTCTTGGCATTTGACTCATAGTTAGATGTCTATGGATGCAGATTAAGTACTCAGTAAAAGCTCTCTGCTACTTTCAGGAACTAAATCCCCTAATTGAGCAATGGTCAGTGCTGAAAGGTCCCATTCGGATGCTGCTTAATCCAGTTTCCTCTGTCTGCAGAGTGAGGCACAGCAGGGGTGGCTTTGGAGGTGCACCTGCTGTGACATGGGTCCTTCTCCTCTTCGAGGTACCTCCCCTCACATGCAGTGCCTCCTTCTGAAAGGGCATCTCCAAATGGATCTCCAACAATGTCTCCTTGCACAGCTCCCTTCCATTTCTCCATGTTCTCTGCTCATATCTCTTAATGTGTCTCTTCATCTCTTCACCACCTCACCCTGTGTGTCCTCTCACCTCTTCACAAATCTCCTTTTGTGTCTCTCCCTCAGGGGCTGCCACTCTTTCCTAAGTTTTTGCACCATGTGATCCTGTGCCTTGCTGAAGTTCTGGCACGCCACGGGTTGTTTTAATCTGTTTCAGAGCTGGCTGGAACTGCCTGTGACTGGCACAGGCCCAGTGGGAGGGATACCCAGGAGAAGGACTTGCTGGGTTTCTGTGGGAGTTCGCCTGAGTCTCCCTGCTTAGCAGCTGTGATGCTGCAGAAGCCCCACAGTCAAAATCTAGGAACCATGAGGGTTTCACCAACAGAAGCGTAGCGCTGATAGCAAGGATGCTGAGATCCGAAACAACTTCCCAGGAGCCTTGCACCTGGAAGTCGTGCTCTTGTGGTGCTAAAGCAGGCGAAGTAGGGCTTGAAGAAGGGCTTGAAGAAGTCCTTCTGGGCTTGTGCTGCTACATCCAACCAGTGCTGCTCTGGGCCAGGAGGGACCAGAGAGGCCAAGGCTTCTGCACTGTGCTCTGCTGCATGGCACAGGTGAGCACCTTGGGATCTGAAGACTTCTGGTGCTTCATGGCTTAGGCATCTGCAGAGCAATGATTCTGAGACTCTGGTCTGGTACTGAGGTACCCAGCACAGCTGTGAGAGGAATAAACCACAAGTATTTAGGTGTGCTTAGAACTTCTTACAATCCAAGCAGGTGTTTGCCTGACCCTTGCACTGCTTATGAGGCTTTCAAACTACTGCATTGTCCAGAAGAAGCCTAGAATTTCTTGGAAGACTGGGCTGAAGTGATCAGACCTAGGATTTCTATCGGACTAGACGAGTTTGGTGCTCAGCTGCTCTGATCAGCTGCTGCATCCTAAAATCCAACTCACCTCATCTGACAAAATTCAATGAACAAAAGGTACCTTTAATCCCCCACCCCAGGTCCTTCCTAAAACTGCATTTATTTGGAGCATAGTCTCTTAACTTCGAGACAAAGAGGCAAGAGAAGACAGCAAACAGGAGGAAAATAACATAACAAACGGGCTTTTCTCTGTCGGCAAGTCCTGCTTCTGCAAGAATCTCAGATGCAGAGAAATCAGTTGATGCTGGTGGCAGTCATCAATGAAAAACTCAGCCAAGTATTTGGGGTTTTTAGGCTATGTCTCTTCAGGGTATCAATGGAAACATGTCTGAATAGAACTGGCATAGGCAAGAGTAACCCGAGGTAAGTAAAGGGACAGAGTTCTAGGGATATAGGAAAAAATTGCCCCTTTAAGTCCAAGGTGAAGGGTAGTTTGGAAACTGCTCTTCTTTTCCTGCAAGCACAATTTTTAAAAATAAATAAATATGGTTAAAGTTTAATTTTAAGAATGCCCTCGGTTTTCAAATTCTTGATTGAATTACCCTTTAAAAATTAAATTGTAATCCTTTAGGAGTTATTGATTCAGAAGGAAGAAAATGCCAATAGTACCATTCTGGCCTGAAACGCTGCCCATCAAATTGACATAATGCTTTCAATTTGCCTAAATAACTCATTGGATCTGACTTATCTTCATGGCTGGTTCTTCCAGCACTCGGTATCCGCTTAGTAAGGCAGAAAGAAAGACACGGGGGGCCTCGTCCTCAGTCGTGCATGGTGACAAATGCACCACTTTGGCACAGAACGATTCCTTGACATCCCTGGCTGCGGAGACACCTTCTCTGAGAGACTGACAACGGGTATAAGGACCTCGTCACGGCACTGCCCTGAGCCCCTGGGGTCAGTGGTGGCCCAGAAATCCTTTGGGATATGTCTGTGAGCACTGAATATCCTTTGTTGAAAGGTAGCTGTGAAGGGCACAGGAAAAAAAATGTGCTGTGGTGCAGCCCTGGACATCAGCACAGAGGAGGCTTCTGGTTCCTTTTGGCTTCCTCCCCATCCATGTAGCTTCCACGTCTGAGACCTGAATGACTATGAATCAGACTCAAAACATTCCTCTCCCTTTCTCCCTTGTTAAATTACACCTCCAGCAACAGTGACGGCGTCACAAAAGAAGAAATAAACCTTCCATTATGTTTTGCAGGCGTCTCGGCTCATTTTTGAGTTAAAACACCAACATGACAAAAAAAGTCAGAATGAATAGAGCTACCAAGATATAAACATGGTCTGTATAATTCAGATTCCCCATGCGAACAAAAGGTTGCAGCTCTCAAATAGAGGCACTGTTGAGAAAGCACTTGAAAAAAGGGATGAATCAATTAATGCTTTTGATAGTTTGAATGTCCCACTATCTAAAAAACAAGCACTGCTTTAATAGTGAGATAATTCAGTTTACTGAATCCAATTACATGTATTGGCTTTTTCCCTTTCTTTTTCCCCCTCTTTTTTAATTGCTGTTGGATCCAGGGCTCTGAAGCACTTCTGCTGGCTCTGCCAGATGTTTCTGTTATTGGTGTTGCAAGGGCGTGCTTGGGATCACAGGATTCAATTAACATCAGAGCTGCAGCCTTCAGCCTGAATGGCCACAAACACATCAGCTACTGGTAAGTTTGGAGCCCCAGATAAAAAAGTGTTTATGAAACCCAGCCAAAAAAACACTTATGAAAGTTCCCAGAGAGGCAAAATATCAGTTACACTTTCCATTTCTTCTCCGGGCGAAAGCTTCTCACTTTGCCATGATGCTCATGTTCTGGGACATGAGGTTTTTAATTCATCTCCTAGAAAAATGTGCTGCAGCAGCCAAAGGCGCTGGAGGCTGGGTGAGTCTAACAAGCTTCGTGGGACCTTTTTGGTAACATTTGCTTGTTTGCCCAGGACCTCTGCTCAGCAGGATCGTGCCTTCCTTCCTGGAAGCTTTCCAGCCCAACCCTCCCTAGGACTCCAAATCCTTGCTACAGCAGAACTACCAGTTTGCCTCAGACACCATCAACACAGGGGCAGCTCCTGTTTGTAAGCGCTTTGGTGGTGTTGCACCCACTGCTACTGACTGGCGTTAGAGGTGGAAGGATACGCCAGTCTGCCCCCCAAAAACTAGGGGTACACATTTTGGCTTTTTTGGGTGCGTTGCCCCCTCAGGACTCTGGGTATCCTGCAGAGGCCCAGATGCTGGGTCTGGCCACGGTTCCTTCCATACACGTCACCTCACTTCAAAAACAAGCAAGCAGGGAGTGCATACCTGCGGCTAGCAGGGGTGACTTCTGGGAGGTACCAAGGTGGGACCTTCTGGCTATGTAAGAGAAACGGGTCAGAAGGCACATGGGCAGCTCGCCCGGGACATTGCAGAAGCATTTTCAAAATTGATTGTTGCCTTTTTTATTCAAAAACTGCTCTCCAAGTTTTACAGTAAGACTTCTTATTAATTGAAACAAGGAAGAAATATTTGAAAGCTATTTTCTTAATAGTTGTAGAATCATAATAATAGAATCACAGAATCATAGAATGGCTTGGATTGGAAGGGACCTCAAAGATCATCTAGTGGCAACCTCCCTGCCACGGCAGGGACACCTCCCACTAGATCAGGTTGTTCAAGGCCCCAAGGCCCAAGGTCATGATAGTGTTGGGTTGACGGTTGGACCTGATGATCTTAGAGGTCTTTTCCAACCTTTACGATTCTATGATCCTCATAAGAAGGCCATGTTGATGAAAAAATTTCCCCCTGGCTTATGCATCTGCACCTCCCCCCTCCCTGCTCCTTCTCTACCGCATGACCTTTGAACAAACGCCCGTGGAGCGAACTGCAGCTGGACGGGAGGAAGGCTGCACGCTGGAAACGCTGCAATTAGCGCAGCAGTGACTGACATGGCGACTCACGCAAGCGGATGTCGCTGGCAAAGTATTGTCAGATGCCCGGGGATGAAAGATGCTCCAAGCATGCAGAGTGCTGCTCTGAATTAGCATCAGCAGGCAGCAGCCAGGGCACAACGCTCTGTGTTGAGTCACAAAATGCTGCCTTTGTGGCTAGACAAACAGCCAGGTACAGGAAGGCACGTGCTGGAGGATGGAGCAGGTGCTGCGTTGCTTTTCCAAACCAATGAAGTCCCTCTCCCCTGCTCTTTTCACACTGCTTTTCCCTGCCTTGCCTCACAAATTCTGGATGCTGCATGCTGCTGTCACCCCAGGCTCATCACCACCTCAAGGATGCAATGGGAAACTGGATTTAATTAGCCACTAATAGAGAGTTAAGGAATTCAGCCCAGGAACTGATGTGTCCATGCAGTCATGGGAGTGGCTACTCTGATTCATCCAAATTTGTTCCTGAATTTTTCAGCAACCTGAGCTCAAAGGATTTAGAGGGGAGGGAATACCAGCAATTGAAAGCCCTGTCCCACCCAAGAGACACCGTGCCCAGCAGAAACGCTGCCATAGCACTTGGCTGGTCTTCTATGTCTTGCTGCTGGATGCAGAAGGAAAGGGAGAAGGGGCTTCTCCTTGCAGAAAGACCCTTAATCCATTGCCCTGTGCACAGAGGGGCTTGCTAACACAGTCCTCTGCAGCTCCTGCCCCAGAGCTGGACCTCCCTATCTGCTCACAGCTGAAGGGTGGTGAAGAGTGGGACCTCCTTGCAATTTTCAGAGACATTTCTCCATCTGAGAAAGAGGGATCTCCACTGGGCAGTCCCAGGAGAAGACAACTCTTCCTCCCTTTGTCCTGGGGACTGGCAGGTGACCGCAGAGTGAATGCAGACATCCTGGTTTCCAGGCTTGTGCTTCAATGCTGCTCCTCGGAAACATGAGAAATATGAAGTGGGAAAGACGATCTGAGCCTCTTCAATCCTCTAAAAGAACTGAGCTTCAGTTCCATTTGAGTGTGGGGTCATTTCCTGTTTAAGTCTAATGGGGTCATCTGTTTCGGGCCTTTAAGATTTGAGAAGAAATGTAGAACATTGTGAACCAGCTGGGAATCCAACTTAAAGCTTCTTCCAAACTCCTCCATTAGTTTTTAAGACAGATACTGTGCAGGATGAGTACTAGCCATGGGGTTAGAAGCTATAAATACAGCGTGCAAGACCTCCAGGCTGCTTTGCAGTTGAAGGCAGAGTTGCTTTTGTACTAGCTGCAAAGAATTCCTCCAAAGTTATATTCAAAGAAAAAAGTTCTTTTCTCACCTGGGCTCTTAAGAATATTCTTTTCATAGAACATTTCTTTGACATTGTCCGGGTCAGGTGATTTATCCCATGCTCTGTGTTACAGCTGTGTATTGCATATTGCACTACCTCTTTTTTCCTGGGCACACCCACTTTAAATAGGATTTTGTATGTGATTAGTGAGAAGTTGCTAAGATGAATGCTGACAGCTTCCCATGTTTATTCCTCTGAAGTGATAATTCAGACGGAGAATCTCAGGTCTCTGAAAAGAGGACAGATGCAACTTCTTCCCAGTATAGTGGCTCTGCATATTGAATTTGTTACTGTTTGACGGTTTCACCCATAACTTTATTCCAAAGAAACTGCTTTAAACAACTTGGGAATGTCCCTGCAGTCAGGGACAAATCAAATCTGTCCTTTCTTTCTCTGCCTTGCTGCACTTTCCAGAGTCTCCCAGAAAGTCAGTGACAAAAGATGTGCCTCATTACTCTGGGAAGTTCTCACTCTGACAGGCTTTGGCCAGCACTGTGTGGGACCCAACTGTCATGTTCTGTGGAGTGTGGTGTTACACAGTCTTGACCAGTCTGAAACACCAAGATTGCTTGGCTCAGAGTGACTCCTGACCATGGAGTCAACGAGCTCACCTGGGGCTGTCTCTTTTGCAGGAATCAAGCCCTTTGTTCTACTCTTTGTTTCCCATCATTCAGCCAGTTATCTGTGCAGTGCTGTTGTGTCTTATCCCACGGCTGCTGAATTTCTCCAGAAGCATATTTCAGGAGACCGTGCCAGGAACCTTTAGTGATCCATGAAGACCACAGCAGATGGATGACTCTTCCCTACATGCCTGTTGATCTCTTTGCACTGGGGCTACAGCTCCCTTTAGAAAGCCACTGTCCCTGTCCTGCAGACTTTTCCGGCCTCCCCTTGCCCTGTTCTTTATTCCATTTCATAGTGATTCGCTTGCTGCAACCCTCAGGTTCCCTTCTATATAAATGTGTCCTTCTCAGTGCAGACATCTTACCACCCAACAGAGATGAGTGAACAGGAACTCGTGTCAGCTTTCAATGCTCACTTGCCTTTCGGCTACTGATCTCCAGGCTGAGCTCTGCAGGCCTGAGGATCCACAGACGGCTCTGAAGAGGTTTTCAGGAAGGTAAATAGGGACATTAACTTTCCGGCAGCAAGCTTAGATCCACCAGTTGGGAGCCTGTACATGAAAATGGTCAGAGATCCACAAAATAAAAGACCCCTGAAGAGCAGTTATTTTTCCTCCCATGGACTGGAGTGTTTCTTCCCCCTCAATTTTTGTTTTGTTTTGTTTTTTAAGCCACATTTTTGAAGGGTGCCTTTTATGCAGTAACACCCTTTCCAGAATAGGACACTGGATCTCATTGTCTTTTGAGGTCCTCAGGGTGGAGGTTATTATGTTACGATAGATAACTGCAGATAGTATCTGGCATAAAACAGCTTTGACCACGGCTGGACCTTCAGATACTCCCATGTCATGGCAAGTACAATAGGATAGTATACGAGATTAAAATCTGGCTGTTGTGATCCAGAATCTATACTTGGCTGCTCATCCACAGCTCCTTGGGCCAGGCCAGGCCTAAGCCACGTGTGCTCACAGAGATGCTCAGGATGCAAGAAGGCCGAACGTTCCTGAGCTTGTACGGTAAGACCCGCAGCAGAGAGCAGCTGGGCAGCCACCCCGGACCATCTGCCTGCAGAGCAGCACACCTCGGTCTGCCCATTACTCATCCCGAATATTTATGCTGCAGTCTGGCACATCCGCTGCTGGGGAAGATGAATTGCCATAAGTCATCTCAGCCAAAAGAAAACAATTAAAGGGAACTGAAATGGGCAGCATTTTTTGCTGTGCGCCTTGCAGCTTTCCCAGAGGATGGAGCCGTGCTAGGAGCTGCGCAGGGCCCTGGGTGGCAGCAGAGCCCTGCAGCTTCCCAGGGCAGATCCAGCTCTCGGGCGGTTTGCAGCCCCGCACAAGTGGCAGGGCTCGGCTGTCCAGTTTATAGGTAGTTCTGATTGCTCAGTGGAGCAAATTAGATCAACTAGTGAAAGCGGCTTACTGGGTGACTCAGTATAAACCACCCCAAAACGTTTTGCTGGTGTTTATTCACTCCTACGTGACGATCAGTGTCTACCAGAGATGGGACTGGCCAGAAAGTGGATTTGCTGACTCATGAAAAATTATTTTTCCCCTCCAAAACAGGGAAACTAATCCCCCTGGAAAAATGCACTCCTCTGAAAAGTTCCACTGAATTGAATATGGAGAGGCCAAACTAATTTCAGATCAGCCCAGATTTTTTTGTGTTCCCGAAGTTAATTTCAGTGTGAACGTCTTTACCTGAAAATATGTGAATTGAGGCAACCTTCAGACTCAACTAGACAAAGCCTTGAGCAACAGAATGCCTCCGAGCAGGGGGTGGGAGCAGATGACCTCTCTAGATCCCTTCCCACTGGGGTTATCCCTTCCTTCCACCACAACGACAATGTTTTGACATCGTCTCAAAGGCGGCACCATTTTCTGTGAGCAAGTGACAGCGTTTTCTGCAATCTGGGCCCTACAGAAGAAGCCCCCAAATGGCCTAAGTGCTTTTAATGTCCTCATTTTTTCCGCCAGTACATCTTCTGACCCCCCCTGCCACGTAATCGGCAGCGTTTAACATCGCTTGTCATCCCAAGGCAGCGCTTGGCACCTGAACACGCGCGTTTCTCTGACGGCTCAAACCACCTCGTCTAGACGAAGCCCATTTGACCTCTTTCTCTTAATCGGCTCCGTCAGGAAAACGCTCAACCCTTCCGACCCTTCTGTTGCTCATTAGCACCGGAATCAACAGCAAAGACACCCCAACACCATGATAAAAGCCCAGAGGCCTTCAGAAGGAGCGTCCTGCTTTCTCCAGCTTGTGTTGGTGAAACGGCAGCTAAACGTCCTCCTGGCAGCCCCTCTGCTGCCCACGGCTGAGGGTTTATCGGCCACGGAACCCGGGCAGCCCTCGGCAGCCACGACCCGCAGGGCCTGGGCCGGGCGAATCTCGACATGAGGAGGCACCAACCGCCCCAGGCCGGTCCGAACCGGCTCCGACCGCCCTCGAGCCGCCT
>VZZY01000415.1:39597-187413 GCA_013400335.1 Eurystomus gularis
CACGCCGGGGCAGGGACACCCCGGAGGGACCGCAAGCAGCAGGGACCCGCCCCGGAGCACCGAGGGACACCCCGGAGAGGTGCGGGGCTGCTGAGGAAACACGGTAAGGTGCCCGTGGCGGCGGGGAGAAACCCGAAGCGGGCAGGGGCCGGCCCCGCCGCGGCTCTCGGGCCCGTGAAGGGCCGGGAGCAAGGCACCGTCACCCGGGGAGGAGAGACCGGGCAGGCGGGAGGAGAGTTCCGCGCAGGGAAAGGTGCCTCCGCCCCCCCCCCGCAGTGTTTAATGGTGTCTGTCCTCTTCGCCGCGACGCGAATCGGTCGTCAGCATTTGGTGCTAATTGGCAATTAATTGGATTAACTAAAAACTCCTCCGGTTGAGAGCGCTCTGCGAGCGGCACCTCGGTAACCTGCCCGCTCCGTTCCTCTGCAAAGGGGGGTTTGTTTTTCCAGGGTGGGGTCATGTCCTCAGCTGGACGGGAGGGCTCCCCTGGCCCTGGTGTGAAGATGCTGATTTGCGCTCCCCGAGGGGTTGACGTGGAGTTTGCGTGGGGTCTGAGAGAAGTTATAGCGAGAAAACCCAGCGGGTGGGGGACAGGTGGGTATGGCTGTAACATCGGGCGGGTCTGCGTTCAGACAGCCTGTCAGCATCTCCAGGACCATGGTCCTTGCTGGCCTGTTGTCACCCGGAGGAGCTGCCTCGCTGCCCTTGGCAGGGCGGTTTGCAGCTGGTCGTTGCCAGGAGGAGACTGAGCGAAGCACAGGCGCTTCTGCGTGAGTGGCGGGGGAAGGATGGGGACAGAGGATGTTCATGGCAGTGGAAATAGAAATCCAAGCCTTCTTTGAAGAGCAGCAGGAACGAACGCCATAGTCTGCAATTGCACGCCGGCCTACTGGGGAAATAGACCATCGAGGTGCTGTTCTTGTTTGACCTGGGCGGGTGTTACTTCTGCATGAGGAGGGACACTTGCAATCCGGATGGGGACCACTAGATGTTTCCCAGCAGCCGTGGAAGCTCAGGCCGTGGCCTCCCTTGGGTGGCACCCACCTGAAGGGTGCTGTGGGCAGGGGCCTGCAAAGAGGCCTGTGGAGGCTTGATGTGTAAAAAGACACAGAGATAAGCTGGAAATCCTCAGTGGCTCTGTTAGGACTTCCTTTTTGGAGGTTTTTTTTCTAATTTATGTGAAACTGCTGTAGTTGTGGAGCTGTTTTGGAAGCAAAGATGCCTTCCAAAGACATCACTAAATAGATTGCTCCCCTGTGCACGCATATCACTGGTGTCTTACATGGAGAGAGGGAGGCAGAACAACATTGCACATCTTTCCCTTCATACTTGTAGCATCTTATTCCTGAAAAAAAAAAGGGATTTTGGTGTCTGCTTAGCTAGGGAGGTGATCTGGGTTTTTGCAGGGCCTGCTGTGAGTATAGGACGTGCTGTGTCAGACAGAGGAGGCTGGTGGAGGGCTGAGACCTGGTGTCTGGGTTTGAACTCCTGCCTTTACCATTGATGTCCTGTTTGACCTTGGTAGTGTCACTTAGTTTCTCAGTGTCTCAGTTCCCTTCTGTGTGATGGGAACATGCAGGGATGGTCCTACTGCCTTCTGCATGGTGGTGATCTCAGCAAGCAGGCAACATACTCTTCTTCTGCTGTAGCTGTTGTGCTGGTGGTATTTGATGGGAGGGAGTAAAGAAGAAGGAACCAGACTCCCCTCTCTGGTGTGCAAATTGCTATACAGGACATTTTGTTTAAACATAAGAAGAACTTGATTTACTGTGAGGAAGGGCAAGCTCTGGAACAGGCTGTCCAGGTTGGTAGTGGAGGTAGTGAGGGTGCACATCGCGACAAGGGGTGTTGGACTAGACCATCTCCAGAGCCTCCTTCCAACCTCAGCTGTTCTGTGATTCATCCCTGCAGGTCCTGCTGCAGTGTAAGAGAAGTAACTCAGAAAGCCCTCTCTGAGGTGACCCTGAGTAGATGTCTGGTAGGACCTGGAAGAACTTCTCTATGAGGAGGTGCACCTGATGTGCACAGGAGGGTGTGTGCCATGTGGTGGTAGGTGGTCAGGAGGAGTGGGAGTGTGACACAGAGCGTCCTCACTACCTGCTGTGTGAAGTGGGGGCTCTGAGCAGACCCGGTTCCCCTGCATGGCCAATACCCTGTCTTTTGCTGGAGTCTGTGGCTGTAAGGCTTGGTTTGCAGAGAGCTGTCATTCCGGACGGAGGCTTTTTGTTGGGGTAAATCTGAAGGTCTCAGCATTCAGTGCAGAATGCGGTTGGTCTGCCGTACTGTCCATGGCTTGAGGTATCTGGACCTCTGTTACTTACAGCCTTGAAATCTTCGTGTGAATGAGATCCTGCCCTGTCTCTCTTCTCTCATCCTTGCTGCTGAAGCATCTGTTGTTACTGCTGCTCTGCGAGGATCTTTGGGATCCCATGTCAATCCGACTCACTTGGTTTGTTTACACTGAACAAGATATTTGAGCTTGCTCCTTGAGTCACCTTCTGTGGGCAGAGGAGATGTGAGCATGGAAAGGTCAGTGCTGGAGACTGAAGTCATGTATGACCTTAAGTAAGAGGTGTGAGTAGCCTTTCTTCCCACTCCTTGTGTCAACAGCAACGGAAACTAAGGCTCCCACTCTCCGCAAGAACTAAAACCTCTCAGAACCTCAAGGCCTCTCCTGTTCCTGTGTATGCTTGTGAGCCCTCTGGGTGCTCTGGCATCTGCCCCACTGCCTTTGCCATTTTGGGGCACGATGCTGCCTGTGGGCCCCTCTGTTTTGCCCTACAAACCAGGCCAGAAGTACAGCCCTCGTCAGGCACATCCTGAGCAAACAGAGGAGCTGTACCTGAGAGGTTTGGCTGCAGTGTCTGTAGAGCTTAAGCTCACTTTTATTCAGTGTATAAATAGTTGTGTGGCTGTGGCAGCCTCTCTGAGTCCCCTGAGGCCTGGGATGAACCGGGATCAGTAACAATGGGAGTCCCATGATGAAGCAGATCCCTTGCTGTTGGTTTGTGAATTAAAGCTAGATTAAAGGTAAAGGTAGTCTAGAGGTAGATTAAAGCTAGTTTGGGTCTGTCTGTGCTTGTGCCACGGTGACCACAGAGCAAGGCCATCCCTGGCTCTAGAAAAAAGGATGTTTCTTGCGGTAGTCTTTCCTTCCATTCCTTCTCTTCTCTCTTTCAGTCCTCTTCTCCCCCTTTCTAACTCTCATGACCTCTGTCCTCCACATTTTTCCAAAACGGATGGTATTTCTCAGATGCAGGACTGACCCTAAAGCCTTTTTTCAGGGGAATCAGGTCAGCAGAGAGAGATATTCCATAAAGTTGTCCCCAGCACCCCCAATTTTGCTTTTCCATTCTCGGTGCAGCTTCCCCAAATCCCTGCTCTGAGTGTAGTCTGGTACCAATTGATACTGGGAAGAGCCCCATCTGCTTTTGCCATTCACTCTGAATTGGAAAGAGTTGTGTTCACTGCTTGTTTAATTATGCCTGAATAAGAAACCTCCTTGGGACCATTTTGTGAAGGACACTTTACAAATGTTTTGTATTATGATTGTAATAATTTAGCAGGAGTTACACATGCATGGAGAGAAGAATAGACCCGAGCAGTGCTGGCTTGCAGGTTCTGGAGAGTTGCCAGTTGCTGCCATAGAAAACGAAGAGGGCATGTTGCCCTCCAGAGCTGCAGTGTCACCTCGTGTGGGGCCTTCCCTGAGTCTCCATGATGCCAGTGGTTTAGTTCGGGGTGTTCTTCACTGCAAACCAGAGCCCAGGTATCCCAGGACAGTGGCAGTGCACACTGCCCTTTCCAGTTCAGGGTGTGATGGAGGTGACTTGCAGTTTGCTTCTCATTAGGGGAAGTCATGATGCTGATGTCCAGATGGGTGCTTGGGTTTCTCTTGCATCAGAGATGTCATCTTCAGCAAGAGGAGTGCGGACAGTTACTCATGGCTGTCAACTCATTGCAGCAGCATTCAGCAAGCACCGAGGGTGTTCAGTGAGGTGTACCCTTGGTCTGAACCATCGCAGCCATTTCTGTGGTCTTCTGTTACCTGCCACCAAGGAACTCGGCATTTACCAAAGGTGGCTGAGAAACTGGTGATAGAACAAGTTCTTGTAGGAAAGTGGGGATAGTTTTTCTGTATTTGAGATTTCTTGATGGGCAGGGTGGGATGTTTTAAAGTTGTTGTCTAAGTGTGCTTGACCAAACACCCTTAACCTGTTGTAGCGTTCAAAGAAGACAGGTCTCCGTGATCTACTGTCAAACAGGTGTCACATCAACGCCTTCTGTGACCTGGGCTTGGGTCTCACCTTGAGGGTCTTTCCTTGTCCATGGCACCCAAGGGAGCTGCATGTGAGTGGGAAATGAACTGTCTTCACAGATAATCCAAGCAGAGTGACCTTAGTGACAAAGTCAGTTGTGGCATGAAGAAAAGATATCCAGGGTTTGCTGTAAGTTCTGGTGAAAGGAAAGAAGATACTTTTACTCCTTCAAAACTTTTATTTAGTGCAGATGGAAACATTTTGTGCAGTAATGTGTGTTTTTCCGTCTCAGAATTTTCTAAAGCAAATATGACAGCAATATCCAAGTAAAAAATGCAGTAAGAAATGAGAAGTGTTTATTTCCAATGTTTCCCTAACTGTTTTTGTGTTTTTTTTTCTTGAATAAACAATGTAGTAAGCGTTTGTGAAATCCACCAGGGTCACCAGGTGCTGCATCTAATTCCTAATAAAGCTGCAGCTGTAAATAATGTTAACAGCAATAGTAACTTGATCAGTAAAGCTTGAAAGCAGCGTTCAGATATCAAATAAAAGAATGAGTTGAACCGAGTTAGCATGTGCGTGAGGTTCTGTGAAAGAGCCGTGTCAGCATTTTGTCCTGTGGCTGCAGAGGAAAGAAAAAGCTTGAGATTTCTGTTGATTTTGTTCTGTTAGGGAACAGAAACCTGGGCTGGGACAGAGACAAGGACAGTTTCTTTGAAGCATTCTGTGGCTTTTCGGCAAAGTGTTTCTGAGTACGAGCATCGCCTGAACTGCCTAGGTTCCTACTGCGGATTAAAAGTACACAGAGATGGAGGCTAAAAGGGGCGTTAGCAATTAGCTCTGGTGATAAGTTTAGCTTCTAGAAAAGTTGGGTTACCGAAGAAGGACTATTAATTGAAATCCCCAGTTAATACAGAACTGTCAATAATGAATGCATAATGGAGAAAGTCCATTTAATTTTTAATTATCGCCAGCCCCTTCCAAACAAATACAGTGTGTTAAATCTCCCTGTCACCTTCACCCATGCAAAGGGTATTTGATGGAAGTCTTCATTAACCCCAGGTCTGCTGATGGCATCCTGCCAGGCCATTAGCCAGTTAGTTACAATAGCAATGACTGGCGCTTGGCAAGAAAAAGCCCAGGAAGCCATTGCCAGGTCCAGAACGTGGCAGGAATTAACTCCGTGGGATCGCTGCAGGAAGAGGCTGAAACCCCTTGGCTGAGCTCTCTGACATGGTGGGGTCTGGAGCTCTTCATGGGTCTGATGTAGATTGAGGCCTTCAGGGGTTAATGTCGTAGATAATCCTGATGAAGACACAATTCCCAGCTGAAAGCACTGTTGGTTGGGGGTCCCCTCTGTAGGATGACCTCCAGGGCAGTCGTGGCAGGTCAGCCAATAAGTGAAAGCACAGTTTGTCTTCTCTACATTGGAGAATGTGGCTGTGCATGTTCCCAGGCTTGAGTAATGGGGTGTGGGTCGAATGAAGTGCTTCAGTCTTGAATGAGAGCATGCACACAGGGGCTGAACAGATTTCAACCTGTGGTAGGAGGTCTCTGCATGGACCACATCTAATAACCCCATTTAGAGTTTGATGAGGAGTCTTCTCCTGGAAGCCAGCTTGGGAAGAAACTACCATGGGCTTTTGGTGAATCATAGCTGGCCTGGGCTTTCCATCTTCTCCAGTGCACAACATCTCCAGCCAGCCAGCACTTGCTGACCACGTTAACCCCGATGGAGTAATCATGATAATGACCAGCACTGTGGGACACTGAATTCTGCTTTGCTGGTGATGCAGATCAGAACTGATTCTCCCAAGTCTGGCGGTATTAACAATGTGAAACTTACGGAAACTGGGTCAAAACCAGTCTGTAATTCTCTGAGAAAAGTGTGAATAGAGGCAAGCAAGAAGTCTTGACTTCACAGGAGCACTGACTCATGGGGAGTTGGCAGAACTTTCTGGTTAGGATGGGTATGAGGGAAGGGTTTATAGCTCTGAAAAGTCACCTTCTCTTAACACTTGTCCTAAATGTGTCCCAACACTTGCTATTTTTAGAGTCTTGCTCTCAATGAGTTTGCCTAGGGACAGCCTTCTGGGGATTCAATTACACTCTAGAATAAAATAAACACTATCCCTTAGCAAGGGCTTGAATACTAAACAGAGGCATTATTTGAAGAAAGTAGGGCTGTAGGTTTCAGTGTTTAAATGTCCTCTATTTTAATCAGCCGGGGGTCAGCGACAAGTGAAAACAGGAAAACCCTGTTGATGAACTCAGTTTATCCACTCCCACAGCCTTTCCGCTGCTGCTCTGAAGTGATGAAAACTCCTTAAGGGTATTCCTTTGGGAACAGTTCTGCATTTTAGTGACTGAGGTTGAAGTCACTGAAACAGCTCCTATTCTTCTTCAGATTAATAACTGATGGTGTTTGTATGGACAACACAGTGACACAGAGACCTGGACTGCAGTGCCATTGTCTGTTAAGTGACCTTAGGCAAGCGTGTGTCTTTGTTTTTCCTCTAATTAAGTACCTGGTGCATTGAGATCCAACAGTTGTCCCATAGGCCAAGTCTCCTAGAGCCTTCTATCCAGATTTGTGGTTTTGTTTTTTTTTCCTGGGTAAGGGAAGTGGTTGTCTCAGCATGTGTAGAGATTGGTTGAGCTACTGCAATAGAGCAGTACTCCAAAAACACACCAAGATTTGCATCTCACCCCATAGATAATGTTTGGAGCACCAGCTTCAGACTTTGGGGAGAAAGAAGTTTACTTAGATGTGTTTGACAGTGTCCAGTGCAGCTGCAGCTCATGTGAAACCTCCTCAAAATCATAGAAGAAAGATTCAAATTCACCTGAAGCTGCCTTTGCAGCTGGTCAGTAGATGCTGATACAGGCCAGACAGGAGTGTCACCCTTTGAAGACTTCTACTAGGCTAAACCAGAGTCAGCTTGCACAAGATGTGGAGTCAGCCTTCTGCTGTGCACTGGGAGACTCCAGCTGGGTGTTATGTCCAGTTTGGGGCACTGAACTTCAGGAGTGATGGAGACCAAATAATTGAGGAAGCTGCAGAGGAGACTGATAAAAAGGTCAAGAGGTCTGGAAACCTGTGGCCAACAGGGTAGAGGGAATTGGGTTGCGTAGCTTAGAGAAAACAAAGTGCTAATATCCTTAACACGGAAAAGGCAGGTACAAGAAGGGGAGAGATGCCTTCTTCACATCTGCTGTGGGTAGGAAATCTCAGGCGCGGTCTGCAACAAGGATGAGCCAAGTGAAACATAAAGCAAACTTCTGTGGAAGAGGTGATAAGAGCCCTGGAGAAAGGAAGAACAGTGAGTGAGGTCTGCAGGTTAAACAAATACCTGGCAGGGATAACGCGCAGAGCTCATGCTGTCCTGGGACGGGAGGTTTAGTTTCCTAACACAAATCATTCCTGTTTTCACTCGGCCCATACCCAAGTGCAGGTTAAAACTGTCACAGAGATACATCTGGCTGTACACACGCACACCCCCCTGCCTTTGCAATTTTCCCAAATATATGCATAGAAATGGTTTTAGAAAACAGGGATCTGTCATTAGGCATCTCCCTGTCAGTTCTAGGAGACTTGGCCTCATTAATTGTAATACTCATTCTAATAGTGCAACTGTCTTAGAACAGATTTTCTCCGGAGCCAATTCACACTACGCAGTCAAGTAGCAGTCTTAGCAGCTCTCTTTTGTTGAGATGCTACTTTTTATTTATATCTCGCAGTCTAAAAGAAGCTAAACTAAAAATTGCCAAGATACTTTAATCCAGCTTTGCTGTCTCCTGCTGCTGCAACTACATAAAACCTTGGGTGCATCCATTCCTCCAGATGACAGCTAATCCCTTTCTCCTCACTGCTGAAGCAAAAGCAGCTTAGGAAGGTTTGGAGTTGGAGAGGAAGCGTCAGTGTTTGAAGAAGTTGTCCCCAAAATGCAATGGTACAGAGGACCTGTGGACTTTTTTCTTGGACAGAGAAAACTGCCCTGTTTGCACTGTGATCAGTTAAAATCCGTGCTCTCCATGGACCTGTGAACTCTGGAAAAAGCTGCTCTGGAAGGATTTTTTGGGTCTGGGTCTGGTCTGTACAAACCAAACTGCCGAGCCTCAATTGTATAAGAAATTGCTTTTTCAGCTTGTTATTTCTAAGCACTATCCCATTATATTATAGCTTGGGAAAGCCAGACCCTAAATACACCTTTCTTGTCTTTGGAGAAGAGAGGCAGGGCAGGGCAGGGTGTGACTTTAAAATCTGGGCAGGAATGGGACTGAGCAGCTCTGTCCTTGTGGGTTTTCTATGTCACCTCTTCCATTCCCCTCCCTCTTTGCCGTGTACTCATCTTAGTCCATGAAGACAAATATATTCCTTTTTCACAGAAACTTTCGTAAGCTCTGAATCCACCCCACTTCTAGCACAGGCTGGTGTCTGAAATCGAAGCACTTTCTGCAGGATTCAAACATCCTTTCCTCTCCTAACACTGTTGGGGTTTTGTTTGGTTTTGCTTTAATGACTGTACTCCAGAAGTGCCTGCAGTGCTGCGGTGCTGAGCCGGTGCAGGGCTGGCTGGGAGAGGTGATGGGTTGGCAGCTGGCAGTGCTTCCTTTGGGGTTCCTGTGGAGATCTTGTTCAGGAAGGCTTTTCTAGAGCAGTGTCCATGCAGTTGGTGATTCCCACTGGAATCAGCAGTGTTCATTCGAGGTTACAGTTGATTGAATGACAACAGAATTGAGCTCTCAGGCTTCTGTTTTGGTCACCCTGTTACTTTGTGTTCCCAGTTGTAGGCTTGCTGAGATCCCAGAGCATGGTACTGACTGGGGGTTGGACTGACCAGGAGTTGGACTGGGCCTGTAGGAATTTTTTCTAGTTGACATTTTTGTGTTCTCTGGAGTGACCCAGCAATGCCTTGACCTTGTTGTGTATACAAATAAAGCCGATGCTAAATAATGGATCATCTTTTTTCACACTTCTCTTGTATTACGATTTTTTTGTGGCACACAAGTTGTTAGCAATTCCCCTTTTAAACCAAGAATTTTGGGACTCCTCATGGGTGAATTCAAGGGGTTCCTCATGGCCTTGTGTTGCTACTGATGCAGTTAAAGGCAAGATTCGCAGCAGGGTGGAGAGCAGAACGAGTTGGAGAGCGGAGAGGAGCTGACAGCCCGGCAGCCTGTCACACCTTCAGTGAGATTGTGCACTCGTGTCCGCTAAATGGGTGTTGGCAGTTAGGAATAAGTCTGGAGGAAGCATCCTCCTGTTCCGAAACCAGAGCTTCACTCTTCTTTCACAGTACAACTGCACTGCTCTCCAGTGAAAGAGCAAGCCCTGGTCCTTACACCCAGACTGGTGTCTCCGTGCCAACCCCAGGATGTAGCCCCTGAAAGTCACTGTCCAGAGTTCAGCGTCCTGCTTCCCTCACCAGTGTGATGAATTGGTCCCTGCTGTGCTGGCTCTCAGGGACTGAACTCTGCTTAGTATGGAGGACTGCAGCCCTGGAGCAAAACAAGAGGGGAACCAGTTTAAGAGTCTGCCTGCATATGTGCAGACTGTCAAGGCTAGAGGAGAGGAGAGTGGTTGGTTTTAAGGTGCAACCACTCTTTCCAGACCCTTTCAGTGGAGAGAAACAAGGTCCTCAAGGTGGCTCGCTGGACCTGACTTTGTTTTGAGAAGAAATGACTCGCTGTCCTCTCCCCTGACTATAAAAGGGGCATAGAGGGAGTAGATCAGTCTTAGACAACCAACTTTAGACAAGTCAGAGCCCTTGCTTGCCCTTTTTAAAGAACATGAAGGCTTTTCTTCCAGGCAGAGACCCCCCTTGGGGCTGAAGATGTCAACCTCCTCTGGCAGTTTACTGTAAGATCCATCACTCTCCATGTGAAATACAACACGCTTCCCAACTTCGATGAGAATTTCAGTGCAGTGGGAAGCTTCATCTCTCCACATCTGCGTGTTCCATTCCTCTCCCTGCCAGGAGCAGGCTGTTAGCTGAGACCCCTGCGGGGCTCCAGTGGCTCTGTTCCATCATGACTCTGTGGCAGAGGTGCCCAAGTGAATTTACAGGTTTTATGCTATTATTTTTACCCAAGCCAGCTCAAGGAGTTAGGAGTTTGATAGATGACTCCTTTCCTTTTCCCTGTAGCGCAGAGATTTGCTGCGTTTCCATACATAGCTTTCATGTGGTCTGTGAGTCCAGAACAGAAATGTTTCCTCTGCCGAGCAGAGATCTTGTGGGAGAGCAACTGGAAAAGGGCGGAGGGACCGTGTGGTGAAGGCAGGGCGGGCAGCAGGGGTGGCCCTGGGCAGCAGGAGCTGGAGGTGTGGTGTCAGAGCAGAGCCTAACTCGGGTCACGCTTTCTAACATCAAAAGGAAATTTTCAGTGCCAACAAGGGCCTGGCCTGGGCTGTTGGTACCCCGTTGCTAACACCACTACTTAGACATTTTCTTACCCTTTCATCATCTTCAGTTTGAAGTATCTAAATATTACAGCACTACAGAAAACAATCAAGGGAGAAGACTCTTTAGCCCCTCCAAAACAGGAGGGGCAGCAGGATCTCACCACAAAAACCCAGCACTGGAGACAGCAACACGGAAATCTGCGCCCATGTTGACTGTGTCCATGTAGAAAAGCCAAACGGAAAATAAATAAATGAAATAAGCTCTCAGGCTTGTGCTTAGAGTGCTCGGAGTTAGCATGAACATAGTTGGTAGAACATTTAACTCCCTACCAAGAAGGTGCTGTTTGTACCCTCTCCCTTGCCCACTTTAATGAAGAGATGCAGAGGCGTTGGGGCTTGCTGAAACCCGCAGTGGCAGAGCTGGGGCAGATTTCACAAGTATTAGTTGCCATTTGATGCCTCTTCTGTCTGTCTGAAGATGTAGAAATTACAGTTCGCCTCCGGCAGACAGCGAGCAAAGATCCGAATGAGGCTCCAGTCCCTGCTCTGCAGTGTGCCCTCTGTTTCTGCCTCTCTTAAATGCAGATAATTAGCCTTTCCTGCTTGCATAAAGCACACAGAAATGACATAAAAGCAATGCTCCATTTTCAAATTAAATGCTATTATTAACATCTAGTGTTTGATGGATGATTATGGTGTTACAACAACATAAATACTTCTCTGGGGACATTTGGCCAGTGATGTCCTAGGATGCTTTGCAGTGCCAACCTGATTAAAAATGAAATTCCATTAGACATCTCTGAAGAGATTCAAACCATTGAATAGCAATCGGAAGGAGATTCTGCCAACTGCGAGGCATAAATACTGACGGTTCTAGCTACAAATGCTTCCAATTCTATTTTTTATAATTTTTTTTTTTTGTAAGGCACACTTATAAATTAGAAGGATGTGCCTCAGGAACAGCCCGGGAACATAAAAAGAAAGTAAATGATAAAGAAGTTCCAGAGCTAGACTATTAGAGCACTATAGTGGAGGCAAGCAGAAGCTTTTTAAAAATCAATAAGAAATGTCACTGGCAGGCAGTGTGGATTTCAGTGCCAGGGCAGGCAGATCAAAAGGGGCTGGGAGAAGTGTTACGAGAGTTTAAAAGAAATGTGGAGGTGCAGAAATAACATCTGTGAGCAGTGGTGTTTCTTGGTGGAGGGAGCATTGAGGTGTAACATGTTGGTTGTGAAAGCAGCTCTCTCGGAATCCTCCTGTTGGTCAGACTGAGGTTGGCTTCCTCACGGCTTCCTCACACCTTCCTCATGGCTTCCTCACGGCTTCTTCACAGCTTCCTTACTCCTGGGCACTGGGGGTCATCTCAAAGAAGCTGAAAGAACTCAGGTGCCATTTCATTTCAGTAGGGTTTGGCTGCTTGACAGTTGATTCCTATAAAAAAGCCAAACTCACCAAAATTCTACGCTGCGTGGTAGGTACGCAGCGCTCTGCAAATCCTGGAGCTGGGAAGGGGAAAGGAGATACGAACTTGATACCTTGAGCTCAGACAGCTCTCACTTCTTCAAAACTATGTTCTTGCAAATTAGTCCACAGGTAACGCGGAACTTTCAGTAACCTCCCCAAAAGAAAAGACAGTGCAGCTCTTGGGTCAGAAGTTACTGGTTGTGCAGAATTAGGGCGGGAAAGCAGTCCCAGAGAGAAGGAGAGGAGGGGAATTCAGAAACAGGGAAGCTACAGGTGCAAAAGTGATTTGGAGAAAAATATTGTCGATGTCTGGGACCTACCGTGCTTCTGCATGCATATGGATGTGTTTATTTTTGTACTGTATGTATCTGTTACAGAAAATCCCTGGTTTATAGACATGCAAATAGGGTGAGCATCTGCATTGCCCCGGCAGCGGCAAGGAGCCCCCGGCGCAGCCGAGCAGCCCGTGATCCACCCGCCTTGGGCTTTTACGTGGCCTCTGCCCGGTGCCAGGCCGTGCTGAGTGACAGCGCAGGGATTGCTGCCTGAGCTCCGGGTTTGACCAGCTCCCAACCCTGGCAGCAGCTTTCCTCTTCTCACCCGAAAAGCTCTTCTGTTTATTTCCCTAATGAGGCTCAGGAGCCTTCATGAAGAGGGAAAGAGCTGTCTGCTACGAGTGGATAAGAGGAGTTACGTCAGATTCCCAGAGGTGGGATGAGACTAAAACTCTTTATGAGGTCTTGATGCTTGGTGTTCATTTCCAAGAAGGCCCCCTAGATATTAGAAGCACAGCTTTGGTTGTTTGTATCATACATGGCAAAAAAGTTAAATATATAATGAGATGATTTAAATGCCTCAGCTTCTTGGGAAGTTTGAAATTTAGATCTGGGTAGAGGTTTGAATGGAACTTCAGCAGTGGTGAGAGATGTTCAGATTTTTTTTTCTTTCCCTTGTCATTTCTCATCTTTATGCAACTGTTCTTGTATCAAGCCAGACTCAGGAATGTCAATAAGGAATTATTTTCTCTTGAGATTTCTGCCCCATTTTTACTGACCTGCAAAACCTCCATGAGTTACCGATTTGGAGAGATTCAGCAGATGCATAAAGCTTCATTTTTCACTGTTCTCCACTATTATCTGTTTCCTGTTTGCTTTATAATATCCAGGCCTCTTTAAACATTTTCATTTTCAAATAAAATAGAACTAGAACAGCTTAAGGGTGAACCAGCTCATCCCACATTAGAACCATCTAACAGTAGAGTGGATTATGCTCATTTTCCATGGGGATAGCCATGGTCTGATGAAGCGTGTGCACAAGGTGGGACCGTAACTGTACCAGTGGTGTTACACTACATGTCTTTGTTGGTGTGCTTCATTTTGCATTGTAAACGTGTCCTGAAAACGTTCTAAAGGGAATCCTGGCTCCTGGAAGTCAGTGGGAGACTTCTTGTTCACTCCCAGTGCAGGCAGGGATTCCCCTGAAGCCCTTGGAGAGTGTGATTTGTTAATTTAAAGGCAACCCAGTGTTACTCAGTGGAATTCATTCTTCGGTGGAGGCAAAATCTCATGATTTTGGGAATGGGGAAGTAAGAGTCATCCCTTACAGTTTTAAGTCTACACACTGACAGCTCAAGCCAAGAATTAGTGGGGACTTTTTTCCTTTAATGGCTTTTTATGAATGCAGGACACACCGTCTCTGGCTTCAGGAAATAAACCTGCACGTGCCCAAGCAGCACAGACTGGGGCTGTCCAGCAGTTGCGTTAGTCTTAGTCCTTCCCATCAACACCTCCTTCCTTGACTTGAACTTGGAGGCCTTGTTTATTTGGGTTGGCTTATTTCGTGGGCATTTGATTTGTAAGGACACAAGGAGCAGAAAAGCCAGCCCCTGCCTGGCACGGGGGTTGTTCAGCAGGTGCACGGTGCTTACCCCGTGAGCGTGGCCGTGTGCAGGGTTAGGTGCTCCTTACGTGTGTTTCTGTGTGGGCATGTGTTTGTACATACTTACAGGTTGGCACACAGATAAACAGATGTGTGCCTACGTGTTCTCCCGTGTGTGCAGAAACCCAGCGCCAGCATTTCTCAGTGCAAGGGGCTTACGTCAGCAACGTTAGGTGAGGTGTTTGTATGATCCAGATAAATACAATTCTGTCCACAGGCTCAGCTCTGAAACATAGATTTAGATTCCAAATTCCGTCGTGTTCGTTTTGTTCCTATCTGGCAGATGTTAATTGTGCTGGATCAATTATGAATACTTGCATTTTGCCATTGCTGAGAGAACCTAATGGAGGACGGTGGTTTATTGTGTCAGGAGCTCCCTGGAAGAGACCCTGACTGCCTCTGAACAGCTCACGGTGTAATTACACCGGAGGGTGAAGGATCAGCCCGGTCCCACCTCACCGAGCAGATGAGAAGCAGGGTCAGAAGCTGTCTCTCTCCATGAGGAAGCTTGTTCTGTCTCTCCCTAGTTTAGTCCTTAAAATGTGCTGTCTCTAGGATTAACAGTTGCTTTTTAGCTCATGGATTTACAGCATGGGTGCAGTGGAATTCTTCCTGTCATTTCTCTCCAGTACCCTTAAATGTTACTTTATCTCAGAAGAGAGACATCCAGCAGCTATGAGGTAAAATCAGGAATCAACAGTTGTCCCAGGGAAAACAGCAAACAAGTTCTTTATTTTGGGAAGGATTTTGATGAAAAAAAAATAGCACATGTTCTCATTGCTTTTCCTTTCCTTATTCCGGGGACCATGCAGCCCATTTGCAATTAAATTGAGTCTAGTTACCCTCCAAAGTGAAAGAAGCTGTTCGGAAAATTAGTAGTATGAGTCTCTCTACCTTTTGACAAATTATTTTCTAATGAAAAACATCTGCTCAGGCTAAGAAGGTTCACTCATCTTTACTTCCGCCTCATGCAAATGGTTTTTATTTTGCATTTTGCAAAAAAGTGCTTTGGTCACATAGCCAGAAGGGACAGGAAGGTATTGATAAAACGCAGTGATGCTGTGAGTGGAATGTACTTCCCCCCTCCCCCATGTAATTATCCTTTTTCGTTATAACAGGTGTAATGAGCACAACACCTGATGGCTAATGATGATCCAGATGGCTTGGAATTGTGTCTCCATATGCTGCATGATTTAATGCAGAACAAGGCTGAAGTTAACTCTATGTGGGTTGAAGACACAAACTCCACGGTTTGTTTTGGAGGTTTATTTTGGCAAACAAGGAGGAAATCAAAAGAGACACCCGGGGGGTTTGGCTAATAAGGGCGGATGGAAAGCGTCCATCCCACGCATCACCCAGGTCATAGCAGAGAAGAGTGTACGCTCCCAGAGACCACACGGCTCTGTTTTGCCTGCTGGCACCTTCTCAAGACCCCGGTTTAGTCCTGGCAGAGGTCTGTGCTCGGCCACAACTACCCGAAGCCCATCCTGACCGCAGCTCTGTGTCCTGGGGTTTCCAGCAGCGTGGTGGTGCCTGCTGACTTTGAGGAATCCTGCCTTTGTTACACTCCCGTGTAAGAGCTGGGCACTCTGCTGCTGTAGTTGTGATGTGAATAGTGGGAACAATCCTGGTTCACAACGTTTTAGGGCCCGTTACTCTTCTGTCAGTTTTGGAGGTATCACTTCTGATCTTGTCGTGGTCGGAGCGCAGAGGTCCGACCCATCTCCTAAAGGGGGACAGATTGAGGGTGAAGTGGAATATCTTCCCACCAGGCTCGTAAGCAAAGACAGAGACTAAATGAGTATTTAATAAGTTTATTATTAAATACCTTTAAATAAAATTTTATTTACTCTATGGAAATATCATAGTATTAAAGAATGTCACGTCCATTTATTTACTTTCTCTCTCACCCTCTGAGAGATAAGGGTAAATAAGGATTTAATTATGTCAAAATACGACCTGTATGTGTGGATGGTGTGTGTGTGTGTATGTGTTGTCATCTGCCCTTTTGGCGTTCGGCGATGGTCTCCGTGGAACGGCGACGATGCCCGACCGGCAGACCTGGGTGGTTTCGATGACGCTAGTAGCTTGTAGTTTTTGGTGTAGTTTTTTCGGCGTAGTTTTTCTGGCAGCGCAGCTTTTCTGGTGGTATAGTTTTCGGAAAACCGAATCTGTAAGTCTTAAGGATACTTGTACAGAGAGGTGGTATCGTTGTCGTCGTGCTGCGAGAGGGGAAGCTGGAGCAGACCAGCTCTGGTTTAGCTGAGCACTAGAGCTCCGCGGGACAGAAGCACATGCTTTCCTGTTTTGCTAAACTAGTGCCATGCAGAGACATCAGGATTTACCCGAAGTCACGCGGTGAGCTGAAAATAGGAATCAGGAGTTCTTTGGACAACTACTGCAGCTATTGACGTTTGACAAGTTTTCTTTCCGTGCTGCCCAGAGGACAAGAAACATTTTTGCTTTATAAAACAGAAGCAAAGCTACCTTAGTAAATACTGTGAGATTCTGGAAAAGGGATTTTATATCCTGCCCTGGGAGGTCTGGAACAGTTTCTGTAGATCAACAGCAGCATCTGTCTGTGGTAAGTTTGGGAAAAGTTTTTGACTGAGGTGACTTAGTGTTGCTGCTGTTCAATCCCAGGCTTGGCACAGATAGCCCGGCATCAGCTGACTCGTCGAGAAGGCTTTCTGGTGCCTATCAAGCAGAGATTCTTCTTTCTTTCCTAGGATGTGGATGAATTTGTGGGCTGAGAAGGAAAATAAAATCTCCTTTTCATAATATCCACTGAACATGGGGCTGATCGTAGGATCTGATCTGTAGCAGTGATTTGATAGAGAGCGAGCACGTTAGCTCTCCAGCCCTGGGAGTGCCGTGCAGCCCGTATACCTTTTTGGAGGAAAATGTCAACCTTATTCGTGTAGTTCTGCATTCCCCTGTAGTAAGAACTTAGCCTTGGTAGAAGCCAGTATCATGATTTCATACTTACAGCCAGCTTGTTCCTCATGTGAATCCCTGCCTCACAGCATGTAGAGAAAAAAATGAGGCCTTTGCACTGAGTCTTTGCACTGCTTGAACAAGGAATAATTTCAGTGGATACCTACGTACAGAGCAGGAAAATGAATACCCACAAAGAGACACAGCCCAGTGCTTTTGCGGGGTGGCATCAATTTTCTTCTAGAGGTAGTCAACAAAGCCGAGTAAGTGCAGACAGCCTTCCCTGCTCTCCTCCCATGGCGTGTTAGCGTTTAAATAGCTCTTGGCCTTGGGATATTAAAGGATTTAATCTTAATTCAGGGCAATTCATGTTGTGGGAGTAAGCTGAAGTGGAATTTTTAGATTCCTGTTGCTGTGATTGCCAGGGACTGATTCAGACGGTCCTTTCTGGTTGTTTTTATTGAAGGATGTAGGTAATTTACCTCGAGAAAGAGACACTACGCACATTCTCATCTCATACCTGACAGAAAGCCGAGGCGAGATGAATACCTCCTACTAACGTTAAAAAAGTAACAAGTAGGTGAAAAAGCTTTTGCTCTTCTCTGTCTCATAAGTAGCTGATGATGCTGTTAAGGGACAAATGTTTCTACAGTAGAGGCTGTAATACATGAGATTATGGATTTAAACCCTCCTGTTGGCTCGAGGGACCACTCGCTGCTGAGCTCTGGATGTCAGGAGCTACAGAGAGTGCTGCTGAGGCAAAGACAGCACCATTCAACATCTGCATTTGCATTCAGCTTTGCAAGTGTTGGGTCAGATCCTCTGGCCCGTGTTGGTGACTGCAGGTCTGCAGAAGTTACAGAGCTCTACCAGTTTACTCCTGTGGGGGATCTGGCCCACTCTCTGCAACCTGCCAGCCTGGATGGTGTTAGTAGACCCTTGTTGCCAGAGGGAAAGTGTCTCTCTGGAGCCTGGAGCAGCCTCCTTCATCAGGACAGATGAGTTCCCAAGATGTGATCCCATCATAACAAGTCCCTAATACTTTAAAGTCATGGAAAAGAATGAAAAGAGCAAAAGGAGTGGTATTGCTGTAGAAAAAAGAAAAGGTATTTGAGAACAGTGGTGGTTCATGCAGCCAGAAAATGGGGGACTGAAGGTGGGAAGCAAAGGGCCAGATTTTCCAGAGCATGTGGGCACTTAATTCCCCCCTTAGGCCTGACACTTGACTGTGTATAAAGAAGAGAAGTAAAAAACCAGTAGTGAAGGAATAATTCCCTCCAACCTCCTCTCTGACAGGGCCAACATGCTGGGGCTGTGTGAGCTCCTCAGGCCCGTAGCAGGGAGGCTCAGCCCTGCTGCCAGCAAGCCAGGCCTCAGGCTGGACCTGCCCCTGCTGTTGGAAAGTTTTTGTGGCCTTGTCCTATCCCTTAGATGAGGGCTGAGAGACACTTTTGCATCCGTTCGCTTTTTTCCTCCCTGTTAGAGGGTGACGTTGTCTCCTTGGGAGCACGGTGTCTTCAGCCTTGGGGTGGCAGCATTCCGCTTTGCCTGGGAAGCCCAGTGCTTGCTCTGCTCCTTCTGGGTGCCTGAATAGCTTTGGAAATCCGTCCTGGAGAGACGTGAACCACATGATGCAGTTTTCAGCAGTGATACTCAAAGTACAAATCTGTAAGAAAATGAAATACCAAGGACCACCTCACAGCAGGCACTCCAGAGACTTTCTGAAGCTAAATTGCACAGACCAAACAGGGATGCCGGCTGAGAGAAGCAGACAAACATAAGGCACCCAGGCAATGAAGAAGGAAATGAGGCTAAGCAGAGGTGGAGTGGCAGCTGAAGCACGATTAAAAATGTACTCAAACGCTACCTGTGGTTAATTCAGGCGGAGCTACGGGGGATCTCACTGCACTCCTTTCTTCTCTGCTTCAAGTGCTTATTTACCCAGGTAGAACAGGGATGACATCCTCTTCTTTATGAGAGCTATGAGTAATTTTACATCTGTTTAAACAAGCATTAGGGAGGTATTAAGATGATAGCTGGGAGATTAGATGGTCACCGAGTACCTCCAGGAGAGCTGGGCCTACACAAATTCCTCGTATCTACAACAGAGCTCTTCAGAACACTTAGATATAAATATATTTTCAGGCTATTATTTTTCCCCTCTCACAGAATTGGATGTTCACAGAAAGACCCAGGCTAGGCATTTAGAGTTGGCATTATTGCTGTGTGGTGAAACTGCCTGCTGAGAAAAGTCCATGGGCAGGGCTGGAGCTGGTTGTGGAGTTTAGGAGGAGCAGAGCACAGCCTTGCACTGATCCTGTCCCTGTAAAGGAAGGAGCTGTAGACGTCAGGGCGTGCAGCAGCCAGGGGCTGTTTGCATCATTGCCTGTAGGAGATACCGGGAAGTGGGGCGGCTGGGTGGAAAGACTCAGTAGTTGTGGCTTAGAGACAGTAGCAAAATGTGGTCTCCTGACCCCCAGGATATCATCACGCGCAGTGTGAATTATCTGCTGCTTGCAAAGGGCATCTCGCATTTCCATCGCTGTAAGGCCACAGAGCTGAAGGGACTCAGAGGTCAGAGAGGTTAATAAAGTCACAGAATCATAGAATGGCTTGGTTTGGAAGGGACCTTAAAGATCATCTCGTTCTAACCCCCTGCCATGGGCAGGGACACTCCCCACTAGACCAGGTTGCTCAAGGCCCCATCCAGCCTGGCCTTGAACAGATTCAGTCTCGCTTTGTCCAGCTCACTGGAATCCATCCTTGCAGAAAAGGGCAGGCACAAGAAATGGGCTCTGTGGGCATGAACCACGTCATTCTGCCTCCAGCTCCTCTCAGTGTGAGGGCTGTGCCCCACAGAAGAGGTTCAGAGGTTCACCCGAGATCAGATAACCCCCTCCCGCCCAGCAGCGTTGAGGCAACTTGGTTGTTCAGGCAGTAGCCACAGAGGAATGCTGTGGCTGTGTCAGTCCTGATCAGCTCTAGCTTTTCAACACTCTGCAGTGAGTTTAGCCGGGGTCATCTTTTAGCAGCCACTTGAAGTATGACTCAAACTTGCATTTTTGGGACATTAAAAAGAACGTTTTAACCGCTCTGCACCCAATCCTATTCTGCTGCATCTCCCAGCTCTTGGCTTTTACTGCTGCCTTATTGACAACACAGGCACTTTCAGATTATTTATCCTGCCTGTGCTTTTTCATTTAACATCTCACAAAGTCCATTACCCTCAATGCCACTTCCAATTGGCATTTGAATTTAAGGTGAAATCTAGACCTTGTAAGAAATAGGTTATTTTGTTCTTCTTCAGATGGTTCTGTCTCCTACGCGGTGTCACTTTGGCTGATTCATTTATACAACCTGACAAAAATCTCCCAATTTTTCATGAACGACTTCTCTGTGAGTGTCACACTGAATTTGCTCAGTCGAACAATGTGTATCTACCAGTGAACTGGAGAGCAAAGTGCTAAAGCTAGATGGGGAAACCATCCTAAGATGATATTTCCTTTCCTACTTTCCTCCTCCTAAAAGGAGATGTTTCTCCTGGTACTTCTGTTCCTGTTGTCCTGTTTGTGTACTTGCCCACGTTGCATTCATTATCCTCACACCTCTGCCTCAGGCCGATACCACACTGACCTCAGCTCACTGCGAGACAGGCCTTCTGTCCATCATATGCCCCCAGCACGTTCAATTTCAGTTACATGTTTGTTGCCACCTAAAAAGGTGGAGCATCCACAGCTTCCCTGGGCAACCTGTGCCAGTGTCTCACCACCCTCAGAGTGAAGAACTGCTTCCTAATTTCTAATCTAGATCTACCCTCTTCCACTTTGAAGCCATTACTCTTTGTCCTATCACTACAAGCCCGTGTAAAAGGTCCCTCCCCAGCTTTCTTGTAGGCCCCTTCAGATACTGGAAGGCTGCACTGAGGCCTCCCTGGAGCCTTCTCTTCTCCAGGCTGAGCAACCCCAACTCTCTCAGCCTGGCTTCACAGCAGAGGGGTTCCACCCCTTGGATCACCTTCATGGCCTCCTCTTGCCCCACTCCAACAGGTCCATGTCCTTCTGGAGCCTGATGTCAACCCGGATATCTACAGAACAACTTGTATCTCTAAGGAGAGGAGGATGTGGGCACTGGGAGGAGCGCTGTGGGTTAATTGGGGTACTCCTGCCTCGGAGATCCCAGTGTGTGTGGCCTGGTGACTCACTGGCTCAAGGGGAAGGATTTGGTCCTGCCCTTGGGAATATTCCCTTTTTGGGGAAAAGGCGGTGGGATGGACAGGCAGGTGTTGGACACGCTGTGTGTGTGGGGGGGCTGTGCAGGAGGGATTTCCCTGCTTTGATGTGCTGCACGAGCAGAGCCTTGGCTCTGCGGGAAGCCAGGCGATGTGGGGTAGTGGCGTCTCACCACTTTGTAACCAGCCACCTCATTTAGCACGTAAGATTATTTATTTTGATACCTAATTACATGGGTTGATACTTTAGTCAGCAATTAATTAATCCTAATTGGATGTAAATGAATTCAGAACACAGTTTGTCGAATTCAGTTTGCTCGTACCCAGCTCCACTCTCCCCTGGAGCACCGTTGGAGCTGTTGGCCCCGCTCCAGGACGGCAGTGCTGCTCAGCGTGCGTGGAACACGAGCCCACGGCCAGTGCAGCTACAAGGTGGAGTGGAGCTCTTGGGGTAGATGTTCCATCTAAGAAGTTCCTGTTCTTAAGAAGAGCTGTTCCAGGGGCTGCTTTCTGTGAGAAGATCCCTGCTTGTCAGAAGTGGATCCAGACAGCTGACCTAATCCTGAGTAAAGAGGGGAATTTAGATAGGAAGGAGAGAAGTGAAACAATCCTGTTCCATATTTAATCACGTCACAAAACCCAGTCATTGTCGATAAGATCTGCCTGGCCAGGAGACGTTAGAACAGTGTCATATTTTATTCTGCCATAGATCAGTTTGTCGTTATAGTAAACCTTGTTTATATTAGTTTCCTGTGAAATTCAACTCGGATGATAGTATCATGTGCTAGATGTGGTTCACGAATAACTACAAACCACCTCAACTCCAGCAATCTCGAGATTACACTGACAGGGTGTGAGAAAAGATAGAAAGGGAAAAGGAATTCTTTTCTCTGTTTCAGCACTGGGGAAATGGGAATATAATACGTGCTCAGATGGCATGCAGGGAGCAGCGTTGTGGGATGACAATGCTCATTAGTCCAGAGCACAGTAGGACGTTTCTTACCAAACTTCAGCTCTTTAAATGTTAGGTGTGTTGTCCAGGCACCGTCTGTCGTTCACAGAATGAGGGAGTGGTGCCCGTGTTAGGTGGGAGTGAGTTGGAAATGCTGATGTCTCCAGAAGGAGCCCACACAACCCACCTGAACTACCCATCCCAGCATTCAGACAGCGAACAGGAGGTGAACTGGAGGCCTCCTGCCCAGGGACACTTGCTTACCCCTCAGGAAAGAAGGGGTAAAAGTAGCACAGTGAAGCAAGAGGATTAATGGAAAAGGTGCCTGTTTCAGAAGCAAATGCAGATGGGATATTTCTGCTGCTGCTCTAGAAGTACCTGTGTGCTCTCACCCCGGTAGCTTGTCTGTGTGCTCATGTATTAGATGATCGAAGCAATGCTCCCACATTTCGGGTGGAAAATCATGAAGGCAATCAGCAAACGCTCGGCTCAGGGAATGGGACGTGTCCTGCTCGCATTGAGCATCCGGGTGGTCTGGGTATGAACAGCGAGGCTTTGTCCAGGGTCTCTGGGCATCGGGCAGCCTGGCTGGGGCTTCTGCTCCAGCCGAGCTGCTGGCCACAGAAAATCTCCAACAAAGGGCGCGTTTCTTTTTCCCTTCAAACAGTTTTGTAAAAGGCTGGCCGTATAATGCATTCAAATGCAGGCCAAGGTTTTGTAAAATAATTCAATATCCGTGTATGCAGAAGGACCCTTGATAATTTAGTCTTCAAGGGACCAGTTTCACTGATTGCAGAGCCCAGCATTAATCTGACCTTTTCTTACTCTTCATCCAGTAACTCATCTATGGAGGCTCCTCTTGCAGTGTTCAGTAGGTGTCTGTTCTTATTTAATCTGTCTTCCAGATCAAAGGTCTTCAGAAGAAATTTTCCATGTTAGTTGTGAGATATTAAAAACGAAGGTAAAATAAAACAAAAAAATCCAACGTTAAGAATGTAGATTTCCAGCCAAGCCTGAAAATCAGCTCCACTTGTGTGCACTTCTAGAATATATCACTGTGGTGCCAATCATCGAAAGCAAGAGGGGGAAAAAATGTCAGCAAAATTCACTCGATGCACCGAGTCATTGAATAGATTCATGGGCAGCCTACTGTAATGGCAAGTTTGCAGGGGCTATCAAAACTCTTTATACATCAAGGTAAAAAATGACAAAGAAGCTGAAAAGAATGATGTGTGCTCTGAACCAGAGGCTGGTTGAAACCATTCCACCAAAAGAAGGATGTAATCTTGTAAAAATCCGTGGTTAACCTCCCAGTCTCTGTCAGACAGGTGTATCTGGAGAAAAGCCACAAATCACCATGGAAATTGGTTGATCTGTAGGACTTGGATAATGTAAATCTTTTTCATTGAAATCTACATTGGACCTGAGGACGCTTAGAAGAATAACAAAACTGCCTAGTAGAGCTGGAGTAAACTCCGGTGGCCAACCTCAGTTTTGGAGTGTCATGCGGAGGCAAACCCGGCCACGGCTCTGGACTCAGTCTGTGCAGGGAAGCGTGGGGCTGTGCACAGGATGAAGGACACGCTGGGAGTGAGGGGGAGGCTGCGCTGCAGAAAACAGGCAGCGGTTACTATACAAATCATCTGTGTGCACAGGAGAAGGTACAACTAGACCTGCTGGCCTTCAGCTGGGGGCACGCTCATGGAGCAGGTCTCTTGCTGTGCTGGGTGTTTGCTGTCAGGCAGCAATAGTCCTTTCTGCCCGTCCATGTTCTGCTGAGGATCGATCTTCACTGGGCGCGGTCTGGATTTCTCTAGTTACTGGAAACCTGTCGTTTTCTGTCCTTTCCTGCAATGCCTGGGACTGGCCCCTCAGCTCTTAACAACATGTTAGGAAAACGATCTGAAACAGTTGTAGCTGTAACTCCCCTTCCTGGGAACTTCTGTTTGTCAAAAGCTTGTAGCTCAAATAACATTTTGCCTTAGGCTTCGAAACGGAGAACATAGGGGAATAATTCACAGTGAAAGTTTCTGGGACTTCTGTTCCTTAGTCCTACTCTGAAACTACAGATTTTGTAATGGATGCTCTGTGATACCATGAAGAAAACTGTGTAAGGTCACTTCCCACTTAGATCTATTCCCTGGTGAGCAGGTCCCCTTAGTCCCTCTGTGTGGGACAGCAGCGCTGGTACATCTCTGGCTGTACTCTCCACTCTGTCCCGTTGGGATTCCTCAGCCTGAATTTCCTCGTGGCCTCTAGCAGATGATGACGGCTGTCAGGTTCTCCAGACTGGTTAGTCAGCTAAGAACAGCGTTTAAAGCTGTCATTTTTGACCCCCTGCTTGTAAGTACAAGCACAGCTTCATAGCGAGGAGATAGAAAACTTCAATAAATGGTGACCTGCTTCCCAGAAGTTACACTAGAGAGGTTAAAGTGAATGACCCGATAAGAAAAGAAAAGTGGTCCCGAGTTTTAAACGACTAAAGAGATTTGCAAAGAAGAGAGGAGGGAGTATTACTGAAGAAAGTGAGAAATAAACCACTGATATTAAGGGCAGCTTGTTCAATAAACCTCCTCAGCCTTTTGGATTGACAGAATCAGGTACTCAGAGAGACCTGAAGAGCTCCAATTTACTGCTGATACAAGCAAATGAAAAGACCAGCTGGAGCGTCCTGGAAAGATGGTTTCTCAGTGACAGCGTTGCTGAGGGTAAAGTGGAGACAAGGATCATGACAAGTGCAGGCCTTCTCATAAATAATTATTCCTTCCTCTGGGCTACTCACTTCACACCGTCTACTGTTAGCTCCGTGTGTGCATCTAACTGCTTTCGTGGGTGCCAAGACAGCTGAGAACTTCGTGATCACCTCGTTCGTAGCCTCAGACTCTCCATGTCTGGATCTGCAGATTGGGGCATGGCAAGAGAAAGTGATGAGCCATTTGCAGAGTTCAGATCTCACTCTCAGTACACGTAACTCGTCATGACAGAGGGGTGACAGTTCTGTGTAACAGCAGCTTTCAAGATTCCTGAGTGTGATTATTTCTTACGAGGTAGGACCAAAATCAAATCAGTTGAGAATAATCCACAAAATAGGTGGAAGAGGAATTAAGCAAGCAAAATGTGGGTGGGAATATGAAAAGTGAATTATTTTGAATGATGAAATAACTCATTTCCTTTTGGAAATGCGGTGATGATACCTTGGGAGAGCTGCTCATTTGGGTACCTCGTGTCCTCACTCTGCTCTTCTCACACGCTGCAGAAGGTACCAAAGCTTTGAAGAGAGTAGACCAAACACTTTTGTAACCCAGAGGCCTCACAGCAGAAGTTCATCATAGCAGAGGGACTGTATGGTGATGAAAGGGACTGTCTCAGACCAGCACTGCTCACAGGATAAAGGGTTGGGTGGTACAAAAGACCAAAAGAGGGTGAGACCAGATCCTAGCCCACATTAATCCAGGTTTTCTGAACCTCAGGCTGTGCTTTACTGATGGCAGTCTTTGAAAGCAGCTTCAGATTTTGCCCTCCCTCACCTTGGTCCTTCCACTTGTTCCTGTCCTTGGTGACTCAGAACAGTGAAATGGCCAAGCTTATGAAAAAAATAATGAACAACAAATGCCTTTTGGCAGGGTTTTTCTATTTTGGTATTAGATTGGTCCTTTGACCGTCAAACCACCACTCAGAACTGCCACCCCTTGATTAAATCACACGCTGCCTGTGATTTCACATGAAAGGACATCTATCCTTGCTGCGACTCTCCCGAAGCTATGAACTTGCCCTGGAAGGGCCTTTGGCTCTGCGTTCATCAGTTCAGAACTGGCAGGATTAATATGAAACCACGGGATTGTTTCTCCACTTAGGATCATGCCTAGACTTAAGTAAATGACTGCGGGTTTTGCTTGTCAGATTTTTGTGCTTGCAAGCCCGTGGTGATCTAACATAATCAGGAGGAATGAACTCAGATGAGCCCATCTGAGTGGTAAATCAGTGCCACTCAGAAGCAAAAGAGGGACAGGAGCCTGGAATCAGGCTTGTGAGGTGTGCCGGTGCCTCTTCCCGTGCCAGGAGTTTGGTAGCTGGCTTGAGTTCCTCTCTGCCACACGCGAGCTCGTTACCAAGGTAGTGTCACTCTGGAATCATCTCATAGATGAACTGAGCTTTTGCTGATGGATGTCTGATTTGCTCTGTGTTTATCAGAACTGAAACAGTAATAAAATTGCTTTCATTTGCACCAGGAGGGACTTGGGATGTAAATGGTTTCATGGTTTCAAGGAACCTTTTTTCATTTTTCCCAGTAATTATGCCCAGGAGGGTGAAAAGCATTTGAATTGCATAAGATATATGCCATTGTACATGACAATTCATATTTTATAAAGCGTTTCATAACCCCTACAGGAAAATAATGCTCAGTCTATATTTGTTTAAGTAGAGAAGCTAGCTAAAAGATACTAAAGGGAGTGAAATACAGAGTTTTCTGGTGAAATGTGGCAGTGTCAAGAGAAAAGAGCTGGGATCTTCCTTCCCACTTCAAAATCTGGCGAGTTTCAGGTTCAAAACTAGACCTGAAAAACTGGGTGTAATATGTGGAGTGTACAAGAGGGGAAATGCTGCTGTGAGATGACAGGGACAGCGAATCCAGGGCCAGTCCTGACATGTGTGAGCGGTCTCCAACCTCTGCCTTCCCACGGGAGAGCTGTGGTGGCAGGTAAAGGTTTGGTGCTGGAGCCAGGAGCTCTCTAACATCTCAGATATGCAGCAAGTCCTCTTGCGTGTCTTTGCTTTGTGGAGGTCGTGGTATCTTGATGGGTCAGGGAATGAGGTTTACCTGGTCGCTTTTCACACATTCCCCAGCCATTTGGGCTGGACTGCTGGGAGAAGTGAGTTCATGCAGGAACTCAGGTTTGCTGTAACATCTACAGTCTGTCTCCAAGGCTGAGTCTGTTCGGAGACCTTGGCCTCGGAGACGTCTTCAGCCTGTCCTCTGGTAGTCAGACACGGCAGCACAGCACATCTTTCAGGCCCAGTGCCTTTCTGAGTACTTTGTTATAAGCAGCTCTCCTTCTGGGAGGAAGATAATGGATAATGAACACTAAAAAGTCACTCAAGGAAGGCACATTTGTGCCAGGCTGAGAAGCTGAATAGATTAGATCATTAGATGCTCTTCTGCGCTGCCCCTTGCTCCTGGGGACACCCTTTCTGTCCCGCTTGCTGCTATCTGTTACATGAGATCACACAAAGCATGGTGAGCTCCAGCCACGTTCCTGACCAGTGTGTCAGCAAGGAGCAAACAACTCCACAAAATAAGCAGCTGCTTCGGGTCAGATGTTTTTAAAGGTGTTTCTTCAGGGTTATTCTTTCCACTTCTGGCTTTTAGTCTTGTCCCACCGGAGAGCAGAAAAATAACCTTCAGATTCATAAGTCTTTCTCTTCCCTGCTCCTGCCATCATGTGTTTTCATCTTTGCTGGGCTGACTGTGAAGAGTTCCAGTGTTAAGTATGCACAATATTATAGGGAAAGAAAGTGTTGTTAGTTAGGGTGATGTCTAATTAGAGACGGAACGACCCTTGTGGCAGGACAAACGGCGTAGTTCCTACTGTCTGATCTCTGCACCGTAATGAATCAGATCTTTTCCTTCCAGAAATCTCCTATCTTTCGGAAGTGTGGAAGCAATGAAACTAATCAAAAGATTGTCAAAGTTTACAGAACTCTCCCCTATTTCATAATGCAAAAGTCCTTGGAAATGCTGCAGAGACCGTTAAAGTTAAATGTCCGTACTACTGAAGTACGCATCAAAGAGCAGATGCTCAACACGGTGTCAGAAATGGTGCAAGTATGCTGTAAATCACTGCCTAGAACTCGCTTTTTTAACAAGGTGCTGTGTTTGCTCTGGGGAGAGGGAACCACGTGTTATATCATTGCCGAGTGAGGAGCGAATCTTTATTGACGTTGGTGATGGCACTCTGTACAAAGCTGAGATTTGATGGTGATCTAAATGAGGGAAAAATAAAAAAAAAGAAGCTGTGAAAATTACTTGGGCTGTGAACTTCTGGGGAGAAGCATGTACTTTGATTATGTAACTGGACACAGTCCCGTTTTCAGAAGTATTAAGCTGCAAAAACCTGTGAAGTTGGTTTTTAACACTCCTAAGGCTGTGGCACAATCACAGAGACTGAGTGAGCAGGACTTTAGATGTGATATCTGTTATAAGTTCCCACTCTTGGCCCGGTTTCCAAGAACTGGTGGTGCATTCCTAGTTCCTTGCAAACATGAAGTAAAACAGAGCCATATAAACCATCTTTATGGCCTCACTTGGCGGTCACAAGGAGTTAGAGCTACACACACAGCCAGTTTCTGTCTTTCCCTTGAGCGGTGGTGAAATCCAGAAGCAGACTGTAATTTATTCCCATGCACTTACTTCTAAAATAGGGAATCAACCCATTTTATAACTTATTGAGGCATTAAAGAAACACGTAACAGGACTATGGTCATCAGAGGACTAATAAAATTAGATACTCAATCAGTGTCGTCTGGGTGGCCAGCTCCTGAAAGTTCCTTTGTAAATCTCTTCTGTTTCTAACAAAACCAAGGCCAAATATGTTTGGTTCAGTGCTGGACAAGAAAGAAACAAAAGAAGGCACATCTGGGAGGTTGTCCAAGGCCACTGAGAGGTGTTGGGAGGGTCTGGGTTTAGAAACAGAGAGCGCAATGAGGAAAAAAGACTTTTCCTTGTAAGTAGATGTCGCGGTCGGTCGCAGACATCCGACCCACCTCCTTGCTTGCAAAAAAGTTTCCTTTTAATTTCTTTTTTTTTTTCTCCTTTTCTGTTGAAAATGAAATGCTGTCCGTGGAGAATGAAGACACACCCCATTGAAATGATCCTGCTTTTAAAAGAAACAAGTGCTGATGTTAAGCGTTACCCACCCATTGTAATTACCTGGCTTATAAAGCCAAATGCTGATATTAAGCACTGAAGCTCCAAGTGTCTGGCGCAAGAAGGGGGTTCTCTGTTGTGCCTGTTTAATTGTCCCAGAAATTGTAGTGGCAAAAGGGACTGATGCAATCAGATTTAGAGTTTAACTTGCACTCTAATCCAGATGAACCAGGTTTCAGCAGATGGATGACAATATGTACAGGAGACAGGGAAGAATAAAGCAACTGGATAAAATGAAGATCAAATGTTGCAAAACCTATTTGAGTAAAGCTTAGCATCTGCCAGCAAAGACCGCATAAGGAATCAAAGCACGGAACTGGAAACTGTTATGAGGATGCAGGACAGAAATTCGGAGGTCATCAGATAAATCCTCACAGGCAGGTTTGCAGGAGTTGCAGAACACCTCCCGTGTAGGCACATAGACTGGAATCCTTGTGCTCGGGGTATTGTTGAGCCTGCGAAGATGAGAGAAGAGGCTGGTTCTTACTAGTGCCACTGCAGTGTCAGTGGCAAGCACCTTAGTAACCTAAAGCTCTGGGGAGGGGAGACTGTGCATGTCACAGAGTCATAGGCTGGTTTGGGTTGGAAGGGACCTTAGAGATCATCTCGTTCCAACCCCCTGCCACAGGCAGGAACACCTCCACTAGACCAACTTGCTCATAAGCCCCATTCTACCTGGCCTTGAACAGTTCCAAGGATGTTCACCGCAGGGCTCCCAGTGAGCCCATCAGCTTTGTCCTCTCATCTTTAAATTCAGAGGACATTAATTGGTCTTCTCCACCACTTCTCCTGGTGCCCTTTTGGTAGCCACGGTAGCTGTCCTCTGTCCAAGAGTTTTAGATCACAGCATGGAGATAGAGAAGCGTCTGAGGGCTAGAGCCTGCGCTGATAGATCACTTGGAGAAAGAACAGGAGTGGGTAGCTCAGAGTTAATGAAGGATGCCTGCAATTGATGGACACTCGCTTTCGAACATTTCTTTTGTTCTTGCCGTTGCCCAGCTGAGCTGTCCTGGTCACGTTGTGTTCTTAAGATTATTACTTGAAATGCAATTGAAACCACTGAAGCTTGGGAAATCCTGCTTGCTGAGTGCTTTTTTATTTAAAGAAAAGAGAAAAGAAAAAGGACCAGAAAAGAAGAGGGAAAAAACCTTATAAGCTTAAAGGGAGCTTAAGTAAAACAATGCTGAGAACAAAGGGAGGAGATAATTGGAATTGGAAGGTGTATGGAAGTCTTTTTTATCAGGGTTATCTGGACTCTGCAAAAGGTTTCACACATGCCTGTGATTTTTTCAGGTAGACAGAATTACTCACAGTTGCAGACCCCAGATTTTGTCTTTGGTGTTACTACAGTCCCAACACAACCCCTTATTTTAGGAGCCATGATTTGTGTCCTGTCACGGTCTTCCTTCAGAGTAACCGCTCGGTGCCATACTCATCTAGAACAGCTCTTCCTAAAGCAGCTTTCTTTGGAATTTCAGGCATTTGTATTTGAAAAATGGTCCAAAACCTTCATTGTAGTCACGTCCTGACCTTGCTGAAGGCATCACATCGTGTTTGACCACCCATGGAAGCTGCTTTGGGCTTCATTCCCAGTGTGTAAGTGGGGACAGCAATCCCTCCTCAGCCTCTCGGGCCTGCCTACATTGCAAGCTCCCCCGTGCAAGGTTATTTGTGAGCGTACAGCACCTCTCACAGCGTGGACCTGAGCTGAGGTGGCTCTTGGATAGGTCAGTGTACAATAATTAACAGCATGTGACAGCCTGACTTGGCGTAGGTCCTGCTGCTCCGCAGATGAGTGACGTGCTAACGGCAGGGAGAGGATAGCACCATTACACAATTGACTTTAACTCAGCTGTCCTTTAATTGCCACTATTATTAGGAATATCGACCCCTTCTCAGCTTCTTCTGTCCCTGCCAAAGGAGAAGATCAGTTTGTGTTGTCTGCCGCTGTCCTGGTTGATTTGACAGAAGGTCTCAAAGGTGCAAAGCGTCGCTCAGACCCACCTCCTCCTGCCCCAAGTGAACTTCCAGCTAAACAGCACTGCAGTATTTTACAAATTGTGTTTAGCCTTTAATGATTTGCTATAGCATGCTTGATTAAAAACCTGCCTAAATTCCAAACCTAATGAACCTTAAACTTTCACATTAGATACATTAATTACGGTGGTCCCAGTGGCGTGCTAGCACAGGGAAGTTATCCTGCCACATTAATATGAAAATGAAGGGTTGCTGTAAGAACGGAATTGAAAAAATAGACAAATAATAAGACTCTATTGCTGAAGCTGTTGTGCTTCTGAATTAAGTTACTGTCTTTTGTTTTTTCTTTTTAATTAATCAGGTGGCTGCAGCGGTAGCAACATTCCCAAAGGCATTGCTTAAAAAGCCAGGGGCTGATGGGAAGCAACAGAAATAACCGATGACTTTGCCATTGGTGCTTAGGTGCCATAGCGCTGATGAACGTGAGGTGGGAAGATAGATAGATCAATTTGCTATTCATTAATATTACAGCGCGGTGTTCTATTTTGATTCATGTCTTTTCGATTTCAAAGGAAACACTAATCGGTGCTTGCAGTGGAAGGATTGCACAGAGATAAACACATCGATAGGTGTCGTCGAAGGATCCCCTATGCTGACGGTTCCTGCAGCAGTGGAACACCTTGGAGAGCTGTCACTCCTGGGTAGAGGTTGTCCCTCCCAGGCCTCAGCCTTGCTCACTTGTGCCCGCGTAGTTACCTAGAGGATTGCTTGTGAGGCAGGTGGCTGAAGGAGTGCAAGTTAAAAATAAAAAGTGTTCTTGTTCCCTTAGAACTTTCAGGCACGTTGTTGCGGTGATGGTTTACAGCATAGTCCCATCAATGTTTGTATTGGCATAACGGAGGGGAGCAGCGAATAGGGTGAGATGTGGGGTAGGAAGAGCACATTGGAAAAATATTAGCAAGAAAAAACCTTAAGTCATAGAATCACAGAATGGTTTGGGCTGGAAGGGACCTCTAAGATCATCTCATTCCAACCCCCTGCCATGGCAGGGACACCTCCCAAGTTGCTCAAAGCCCCGTCCAACCTGGCCTTGAACACCTCCAGGGATGGAGCATCCACAGCTTCCTTGGGCAACCTGTGCCAGGGTCTCACCACCCTCAGAGTGAAGAACTTCTTCCCAATTTCCAATCCAAATCTACCATTGTCCAGTTTCAAACCATCACCCCTTGTCCTGTCCTTTGTAAAAAGTCCCTCCCCAGCTTGCTTATAGGTCCCTTCGGATACTGGAAGGCTGCAAGAAGGTCTCCCCAGAGCCTTGTCTTCTCCAGGCTGAACAAGCCCTACCCTGTCAGCCTGTCTTTGTAGGAGAGGTGCACCAGCCCTCCGATCATCTTCGCAGCCCTCCTCCGGTGGTGTAAATAGAGCTGTGCTGATCTGTGCTGCCTGAAAATCTGGTTCATGCTGCTTAAAGCGCATTGACTTTCACATGCACGCTAGTCTGTGCCTAACAAGTGATGGTGGGTGTTTAGAATCCCATTACAGGTTCATTACGGCACATTCCATATGAAATTGATTACAAATTCCACTGCAGCCAAGCAAAAGACTGTTAATTAGCTAATTATTGCCCAGCATACATTCAAAAGGCTCACTCAGTTACTTGAACTTTCACTTCATATTTCACGCATTTTCTGCATTGGAATTCGGCAGTGTAATGGGGCATACATTGATCTTGAGCTCTCCCTTTCATCGAGCCTGAACAGATGCCCAGCTGCCAAGCTTCTCTTCCGAAGACAAGGGGGCTGGTGCCTCGCCCTTTGCTCTTAAGCCTACTTCAGTCCTTGCCAACCTCTTTTCTCTTCTTGCTTCGCTAATGACAAGCGAGGAAATGACATTTGCATTAGTTTTTCTCTTTTTGTCTATGGTTGCAGCCCTCTTTATGAATCACTTGAGGTCACACCAGCCAGTGGAACTCCTCTTTGACTTTTGCCTTCACTTCTCCAGGGAGACCTCATTGTGGCTTTCCAGTATCTGAAGGGGGCCTACAAGAAAGCTGGGGAGGGACTTCTTACAGGGGCTTGTAGCGATAGGATGAGGGGTGGTGGCTTCAAACTGGAGGAAGGGAGATTTAGATTAGAAATTAGGAAGAAGTTTTTCATTCTGAGGGTGGTGAGACACTGGCACAAGTTGCCCAGAGGGGTTGTAGATGCCCCAAGACTGGATGTGTTCGAGACCAGGTTGGACGGGGCTTTGTGCAACCTGGTGTAGTGGGAGGTGTCCCTGCCCATGGCAGGTGGGTCGGAACGAGATGATCTTTAAGGTCCCTTCTAACCAAAACCATTCTATGATTCTCCAAGGCCCCGTTCCTCAGTAATGTTGAATTCCTCCTCCTCCAAGATGAACACATGCAGCTTTGTAGGCCAGATAGAGCTGATGTAAATTTGCATTGCCATCGGGGATAGAACAGTTCTGAGTTTAGCCATCTGAAAGCCCAGCCTGACAAGGAGATGAAATCATTCAGCACCACTCAGAAGCAAACTCTCATGTCTAGCATGTCAGATTTTCATGAATACTTCATTTTTAGACGTTCCTCCCGGCTGGGGCCATATGTCCCCACTGGTGTACATCTGCACAGCTTCACTGATGCTGGTGGCAGCTCAGCAGTGCAGGCAGAGTTGAGTTTGGCCCCAGTGAGTATCATCTGTCAACACTCCTGCCCTGTCTGAGGGCTGGGACTGCCTGGGCTGTGTCCTCAGCTTGGTGCCCACTGACTCTGGTAGAGCTGTACGGAACAGATCGGTGTTTATTCCCTCCAGGGAGCTGCTTGTCATCAGCCCCTGGAGATTGTTGGATGACACCTCTTCTTGCAGTCATGTAAGGAGCTCCCACCACCCTCATGTTCTCAGGGCTCGCAGTTATTGATACTCTCTGTCTGGGTTTCTTTCTTTACCAGTTAGGTGTCCTTCAGTTCTGCTCTCGATTCACTGCCAGGGGCTTTCCAGAACTCGGGGTCATATATAGTGAAACCTCCAACTGGAACTTTCAGCCTGGAAGTTTCAATGTGCCGGAGGTCTTGCTTTGTCAAAAACTGGTCTGGTCCAAATGTACAAAAGATCATCAAGTCAGGTGCTGCACTTTGGTCACAACAACCCTCTGCAACACCACAGGCTTGGGGAGGACGAACTGGAAACAGCCCGGAGGGAAAGGACCTGGATTTGCTGGTGGACATCCGAATGAAGATGAGCCAACAGTGTGCCCAGGTGGCCAAGAAGGCCACCAGCATCCTGGCCTGTGTCAAAACTAGTGTATCCAGCAGAAGCAGGGAAGTGATTGTGCCCCTGGACTTGGCACTGGTGAGGCTGCAGCTTGAGTATTGTGTTCAGTTTTGGGTGCCGCAGTATAAGAGAGACACTGAGGGGCTGGAGCGGGTCCAGAGAAGGGCAGTGAAGTGAGGGGTCTGGAGAACATGTCTTATGAGGAGCGGCTGAGGGACCTGGAAGTGTTAAGCCTAGAGGAGAGAAGGCTGAGGGCAGATCTTATTGCTCTCTACAACTACCTGAAAGGAGGTTGTAGAGAGGTGGGTGTTGGTCTCTTCTCTGAGAGTAACTAGCGATAGGATGAGAGGAAACGGCCTCAAGTTGCTCCAGGGGAGGTTTAGATTGGATATTAGGAAAAAGAGTGGTCAAGCATTGGAACAGGTTGCCCAGGGCAGTGGGGAGTCCCCATCCCTGGAGGGGTTCATAAAACGTGTAGATGTGGCACTTCAGGACATGGTTTAGGGGTCATGGTGGTGTTGGGTTGACAGTTGGACTTGATGATCCTAGAGGTCTTTTCCAACCTTAATGATTCTATGATAAGTCACAGTGATGCTATTGAGTTTTGGTGTGAAATATTTGCTATTCTCTCATTCCTGCTTCGGGGATCCTGTGGGTAAGGATTCACTGGTTGGGTTGCTATTCTCTGGCCTAGATACTGTAAATATTCTCATATTGCCATGGTGAAGGCCTGCCTAGTCTGCACAAAGGGGGATGTATTCATTAGATAAATAAGTAATTTTTTGGTTTCTTTGTTTAAAAATATTTCCACAGTACTGTCAGAAGCCACAACAATGGAAGCTGTGATTTATCACTCACATTCCTCTAACCAAAGAGAAGTTTATTAAAAAGATTCAGCGAATGAACCCGTGCTTCTGTCACCCTCTCCAAATGAAATGGAAGCAGAAGCACAGAATTAACTCGATGAGCTCTCTAAAGCACAAAAAGAGAGGGGAAAAAAAAAAAGAAAAGAGAGACAGGAAAAAATGAGACTGCAGAAAAATAACAAAGAGAACATCAGCCAAGCGCGTAGGGAGGTACGGTGACAGCTCCGCTGAGGGATGGATCCAGCTGAAAGGGGAATTTTCATCTCAGGGTTCTGTAATAGCCAACATTTGTTGAATGTGCAGGAGCGTTGACCCCCCCTCTTCTCCTCCCTAACAATTCAGCACATGTTTGAGCAGGAGGTGGCCGTTCTCCTGCAGACATGGAGCGCAGGCAGAAGGCTGGCTGGGACGGGTTTGACCGAGCGAGGGCAAGTTTCCATGGAGCAGGGAGCAGGCAGCTTGTTGGGAGCAGGCTCCTCGCTCCAGCTGGGCTGCCCTTTCCCAGCACTGGCTGCCCAGGCTGGTCCCTCTGGAAAAGCCGAGGCAGGAATTGAGCTGCTCTCTTGTTCCCACGAAGCTGAGCGGTTCCAGTGCTTCCTTCAGCTGCCCGAGGTGAACGCTCCATTCCCAGCTTGGCCCGAAGTGGCTCAAGCCCTTACTCGTGGTGCCTGCGCTGAGCGATCGTGAGGCCAGATTTCACTTTGCTCTGCTCAGTCTTCACCACTGATTTGCAAGGATTCCTAGGGGGGAGTGAGAGAGACCAGGGGAACCAGGCACTGTTGTCCCTCAGTGGATCCAGAGACAGGGAGCCCTACATCTCATCTCTGTTCTCCAGGGTCATCTTTGCATTTTGCATGGAACAGTCACTGGATAAAAGGCTTGGGGGGGCGAGGAGCCCTCCTCCCCGCTGTGTTGGTGTCTGTGTCCCGGACTGGAGCAGAGAGTGAAGCGACATGTCTCCTGTCACCCCGTGCAGAAGTGACCTGTAAGAGAGAGTGTCCTTCCTTTTCACCAGGGGCTTGAGACCCCTTCTTGACACATCTCCCCCAAACCTACCCCAGGCTGGAGTCCTGCAGGGTGGGGTGACAGAGCTGGTGTGCAGAGTCCAAGGAGGGGGTTGTCAGTATTTTTGGCGACTTCTGATATTCATCCCTATATAAAAGGACTGTCCTATGACCGTTTCCCGTGTTTGAGCAGGAGACGGGGGTCTTTCTAACCTGGAACAATAATCCAGTGCTTCGTTGGCAGGCAAATGACTGTCACTTCCACCAAATCCCGACTGTGTCCAAAATGCATTATGTCAAATAGCTAACAGTGTTCTTACGATGAAATGTGGGTTTTTTCTAATACCTAGATCATATCTGCCAGCAAAATGAATTCTGTCAAAGTCCCTTGAAGCCCTCTGTCAAATTAAAATATATTTTCCCCACCTGAAGACAGATCTCTTACTCTGATGGCAAAATTCATTTGATATGATCCCTTAAGCTTTTCTCCTGAAAAATCATCGTGTTAAAATTCCAAAGCCACTTTGCAGAGAAATGTAATTTCACCTCCTCTCTGTCTTCACTGCTATTGTTAAAGATTTTTTCTTCCAGAAAAAGAAAAAAAAAGCAAGAATATTCAGGCATAATAACAACAATTTTGCTTCTCAGAACAATTTATATTAAAAAAAGACATGGGAAATTATGAAGCCTTTTTTTTTATAGTCCATGTTCAGAGCAAAAGGATTAAAGAAGAAGAAAATCTCTGTGAAATAACAGCAGCAGTAAGAATGAAGTGCAAAATGTATATATCTGTGTAAGGCCAAATGCACAGACTATGCATTATTTGACAGGGGCAACGTTTAGACAGATAACAAAGAAGCAGAGAATTGTTGCAAGGACAAAATGATCTTTCTTTTCCCATGAATGTAAATGCAGCGATGGGCCTCCTCCAGAGTCCGCCTCCAGCCATTCCCTCCTTCCACCTGGTTGTCATATGGATGTCACGGTCAATTATATTTCAAATAATCACTTTGAAATCCAGCTCTGGAGAGTGTTGCAATTCAAATCCAGCAGCCCGTCAATATTTCAACCCAACGGGAATCAGAATCCGTGGAGAAGGGAGCGGTTCATGAGCTTGTTGGATAAATGTAGAAGCGATACCAGGTTGTGAAGCCACTCGGGGGTAGAATTTTTAAAGTTGAGGACATATTTTGGGGTGTTCTTCGTCTCCCGTCCCTTTCACATGCTTTGCTGTTTGAAATGCTGCTCCGTAAGTCGGACAAGCGTATTCTTTTGGTTGGGGGAATATGATTCGTAAATTCTGTTAATTGCTGGAGACACAGAGGGCAGGGTGAGGTTAAAACTGAAGGGGTTTGAAAATAGAAATGGAGCTGCCGTAGGTCTGATCTGGGGGGAAAAATGAATCAGATATTTCTGTTATTGATCACTGATGATCTGCGTACTCCTCCGAGTTACCCAGCAAGGTTGCAACGTCACCGTGAAAACGAAGCTATTGCCTTAAGTGTCGCGTTTTGGCTCTTAACTAAACAGCCCATCTGCTGCAGGGCTCCACGAGAGCTCTGCCCTTGACGCAATACAATTTCACTCAACTTCATATAAGGGCCTGAAAGTCTCCCTGCTCTAGATCTAATGGATTCTAAAGCTCTGTGTGTGTGTGTTGGCTTAATCTCTTCCACGATGCGTGAACGTCCCTCCTGTAACTGCTGCCGTGGAGCGCGCGGTTGTGAACTTACCATTGCGTAGCTCTGCTGTGAGTTGGAAGCTCATGTTCTGCCACGGGAGGGGGAACAATACACAGTTTATTTAGATAAGCATGAGGTAATTTCGGATAATTACCTTCTATATTTGTCGATGGATCAAAATACATTATTTAAAAAAAAAAAAATCTCTCTGCAATTATACACCTACACATGTATCAGAGTTTAATAACTGTGTTGCAGGAGCTTTGCCAATACACACATGGAGCCAAGCGTGTAGTAAAGTCAGCATACAAATTAAAAACAAAACACAAGTACCACCAAGGCTGTGGTAGCAGGAGGGCTAAATTAAGTGGTACTTTGGCAAATTCTGCTTTTCCTTCCCAGGGTTTGTACACGCCGTGTCATGGGAGTCTGGCCCTCCAGGGACAGCTGGCCTGGTGTGGAAGGGCGGGTTGAGATTAGCCAAGGGTTCAATCCTGAGGTCCTGGAGCAAGTTCCTTAATGATACTTCAACGTGCAGGTGTAAAGCAAGGGCCATCTGTTTGAAACCAGCCCCTCGCTTGGGATGGTCCTGGGAGTAGGGGGACATTGTTTCATATGAGGACAGGCTGAGAGAGTTGGGGCTGTTCAGCCTGGAGAAGAGAAGGCTCCGGGGAGACCTTATACTGACCTTCCAGTACCTGAAGGGGCCTGCAGGAAGGCAGGGGAAGGTCTATTCACAAGGGTTTGTAGTGCTAGGACAAGGAGTAATGGTTTTAAGCTAGGGAAAGATAGATTTAGGTTGGATATTAGAAAAAAGTTCTTTAATATGAGGGTGATAGAGCACTGGAACGGGCTGCTCAGAGAGGTGGTGGAGGCCCCATCCCTGGAGTATTCAAGGTCAGGCTCGATGAGGCTCTGAGTAACCTGACCTAGGTAGATGTCCCTACTTGTGTAGGGAGGTTGGACCAGATGACCTCTGGAGGTCCCTTCCAGCCTATGATTCTATTGGAGGCCGCAGGCCCAGTTAGGTCCATCTCAAGCGGCATGTGCTGCTGCTCATGCTCCTCCAGCCCAGCACGGCTGCCACCTTTTGCTTGAAGAAAACTAATTAGCAGCAAAGCAATTTCTGGGAGACACCTTCCACCGGCACCAACGGCTTTGGCTGGGTTCTGCTGGCAAGCCAACGCACCCAGCAAGAGCTGTGTCACAGGGGATGGGGTGGCGAGATGCCCCCAGAATACACGTGTCCGTGGACACACGCTTCTGCGAGCAAAGAGCCCAATTCAGCTGATTTGCCATCTGCTGCTGTGCTTGAACTCGGCATCTCTCAGCCGGCTCTCGCCTTTGTGAAGAGCGTTTTTTGACTCTTGGGAGGATTATTGTTCTGGGAACCTTTGGACTAACTCTTGCATTTACACACACGAACATCTTCCCCCCCTGCGTCTGTTCTGCCTCCGCTTAGGAAAGCATTAACCTGCCCCTTCGGGCCTTGGCTGTGTACCCGCATGATCGGTTCCCGTATCCGAAGGAATTGCAAAGGACAAGCTCATGGTCTGTGAAACAGCGCTTACATTGAGTCTCCCTTTTTATGGGATAATCGTGTCTATTTTACACTTCTGTAGCAACACAGTCTCTATTATTTATGTTCCAATAGGGCTTCGAGGGCCCTCGTGCGATGGTCGGTGCTGTGCTGGCAGGACATCGCTCAGCGCTCAGAGGCACACGCAGGCATGGCCTTGCCTGTGGACATCTGAGATTCAGGTCTCACCCCCCTGTCCTACACACAGCTCACTTGGGGCTAAATCCAGCAGAAGGCTCATTATACTCTGGTGTCCATGGGACCACAGTGTCCCAGGGGTGCATGTGTGTCAGTAAGGTCTGGGAGAAGTAGGGATAAAGAGCTTTTAATCTGTATTAGCACCCGTCCCTCCCTCCCTCTGTCATTAGCACTTTGCCTTGTCTCCGCAGAGCCATCCCAGAACCGCCCCATTGCTTCTCTCTGCCTCTTTCAGCCTCTACATAAGGAAATGAGATAGAGATGTCTCAGTGGACGTGGAAGAAATATCCCGTGTTGGATAGCTGCAAACTGTTCTGCTTCCTGGGGAGGGTTTTTCTCCCCAGCTTCCATCACTGTGTGCTGGGTGGCCTGTCACCATGCTGATGCTCAGAGGTAACGCAGGAGCTTCATCACAGCTAGCTCGGCATGAGGGTTTATCCTGAATGGTTAATGCTTTTGTTCCACTTTGTAGGACACGCTGTTAATAACCCATGTAAATCCAGAGAGCTGGGATTTTGAGGGACTTAAAACCGAAAGAAAGGGCTTGTCAGTTTAGCCACATTTTTTTTTTTTTCTTCCCTTTTTCTCCCCACATCCCATTCTATTACAGCAATAATTAGGATGACAGGAGAAACGGCCTGAATCTATTTGAATGACTCTGTCCTGAGCAGCAGTCAGCACCGTTCCCATCTGATACTTCACAGGCGTTGTAAAAAATGTTCTTAGCACTGACAGTCACTTCAGGAAAGAGGACAGATCTCAAATAACCCTGTCAATTTTCCTTTTTCTTACACCAAGTTTTCCTTTCGTCTTTTTACTTCTCATCAGCTGGTACGTGAGCAGCTCTGCGGCCGGGTGGTGTGGCACTGGGGTCATGTGTGAGAACCCAAGCTTGAGGGCCTGCAGTGAAGGTACCAAGCCCATGAGGTTTGTCACCATCACCACCAGCAGTGGCTGTGAGCGAGTGTGTGTCGAGCAGCTGGGCAAAGCAAGCTGTGGGGATCTTCTGAAAGCAGTGGGGAAAAAGAAGAATGGTCTCCTTGGAGGAACGAGATGATCCAGCTTCTAAAGGAATTAGTCTCTCTCCGTTGCCTCTAAATGGAGTCTAGAAACCTATCATTTAGTCAGGAGTAGTGAATCCCTCCTCACTGTGAGGCTGTAGGACCCTGAGGCTGCCTGCAAACTTATAGATAGCTCCTCCAGCTTCGGCTGTGCCTGGAGCAGTGGTCCTTGCCCTTGACCACTCTCCAGCTCCTGATGTCCCACCCGTCTGCTGGCTGAGATGCTCCTGCTCCCAGCAGCACCCCATTTGTACGTGGCCATCACAGCTCAAAAACACGCCTGGGTTTGCCTTGGGCAGCTCTGAACAGTTACCAGCCCAGTTTCACTGGTAGGCTGGAGAAGAGACGTGCTGGTGAGGACCACTCCTGGCCTCCTGGCCACACAGTGGCCACTGTGGCCACTGTGGTGGCTGTCCAGAGAGCCACTGTCTGCCTGCATTTTTGGAGTCTTGAAAGGTTGTGTCATGCTGCTGCTTTGGTGCCTTGGCAAGTGGATTTCACTAGTGACTGTTTGTGACTGTTCAGGCTGAGAACTCCTGAGGGGTGGACGAGTTAAAGGAAGAAGTGACTTGTCAGCCTCTTCAATCTCTTTTTCTTCTGGCCTGTCTTTAGGATACAACTGATGCAATTTATGTGTTCTACTGGTCCCTTTAGCACATAAACAACATTTGCATCTCTCAGAAGGCGATCTCTCAACTACTTGAAAGCTGATTTTTTCACTGGTTTTGAGGATAGGAATTTTGACTTAGAAGTTCCTGATGCTAGGACAGTAAAGTCACAGCATGAACAAATATCGCTCCTTAGTATTCTGGAGCTGGATTCAAGATGAATGTAATAGATTTAAACTAGCACAGTTATCCCAGCCATGGAAGGCTGCAGGAAGCTGTAAATTACAGTGGTTTTTAGCTTCTCAGATGGGCAGAACTCAAGATACTGGGTCAGAAGGTCTCTAGTTGGTATTCTGCCTCTGGCTGCTGGCCTGTTGCGGAGGCACGAGGGTGCGTACAGAACAGAACGGGCAGGGAGATGAGCTGGCCCTGTTAGCTCCTCCAGCAGTTGGAGCTTCAGGGGTTGTCAGCAGTGCCAGTTACTTCCGGAGTCCGTGGTGTAGCAGCCAGGAATGATCCAGTCTCATGGAACTTCTCTCTACGCTCATGTAACTTTTCTCTGGGTTGCTGGAAGTGACAGAGGCTTTGCCTTTTCCTGAAGCTTGTTTTCCAGAAGTTGAGGTGAATGCGAGCAGGCAGCAGCGGGGTTAAGCTGTCCCCTGTGAAGCCTGAAGGCCACCCAGGCAAGTTGCATCTACTCATCAATTTCTGTAAGTGACATTGAAGCTTCTTAGGTTGGTTCTCTGCTGCTTTCATCTCTGCGGAAGCCTGTGATGTGACTCTGGTCTCACAATGATGGACCAACTGGACTAAGCGTCCACAGGAATGTGGGGCCAGGGCTGGGCTCTGGCTTATCTCGCAGAGATAGTGTTGGCAGGGGGATGATACAGGAGTCAAACGCTGCAGAACTTTGATTTCCCTCTTTGCCTTTGCCCCTTGGAGAAACTTCCCCACGTCTCTGGATAGTTCCCCAGCACTGACAACCATCATTGCTGTTTCTCTTCCCCAGTCACTGCATCATGTGGCAATTACTTACGATGTGTTTCTCCTCCCTTTATATATAATCTCATTTTAATGTCCGTGTCACAGTTTTAAAAAACTGGAGTTCAGAGGATGAGCAATTATACAAATCTTTCATTTCACACATGAAAAGCATAATTTTAAAGTTGTCAGCAAAAAAAAAAAAAGCATTTCTTTGATTCACTTCTCACTGCAATTACCTAATGTCTGTTGTGGGTTTCAGCAAAGCAGAACTTGAGCTGGTGTAAATCCGCAGAGTGCCTTTGATGCCAGTGTCTTACACCAGTTGAAGGTTTGGCTTCCAAGGTGGATTACTGCAACCTTCGAGATAAGAAATGAGGTTGGAGTTTATCCAGTGCCAAAATGGAAACAGTGATGGTTGCCCTGCTTTGGTTCATTCCTGTGGGATTTTTATCCTTTCTAGGCATTTTGTTTCACTTCATAAAAAATCAAATTATTGCAGAGATGTAGGAAAGAAATCATACGCCAAAAGATGGAAAGGTGAGAGATCTGATTCTCTAGGACTCCGTGCAGCTGTTCCTGAACTTGTAAAATGAGGGGAAATACTCTTAATGCAAAAACCTAAGGGAGGGACAATTTTAGGCATTCAGCTGGAAGTTCTGGGAGGTGATGGAGGCAGAGGGAGAGATGCCCTCTTCTGATCACCTGAAGCCAGCCCTGGTCTCTCGAGTGGCTGGCTGGGAAGCCAGGCTGGTCGGGGAGCCTGTGGTTCCACGGTGGGAGCTCTTCCTCCACTCCCACCTTTGGTGGTGGTGGCTCGTGACCTACTATACAAGCAGCTTTCACCTCTAGGGCTGTTTTCCATCGGCTCTGAGAAACCACCCGATCTCTGGAGGTGCTTCCTTCTGCACTGGGAAATTAGCAGTTCTGGGTTTCAGAGCAGAGGATGTGGCTCCAGCACATCCCTGGTGAAATCAGGTAAAATGGGGTTTTGTCCGAGGTCTGTCCTTGGTTGTGGTTTTACCGGTTCCCTTCAATCCCGTCTGCATTAGAGGCAACGCATGACTGCGGTGTAAAGTTTCTTTCCTGGTGTCTGGAAAGTCCTTGAGCAATCTGCAAGAGTCTGCTTCACCCTTCCTTGACCTTCTTGGAGCAGAGTGAAGTGACAAAGTCAGGGTGGTGTGAAAGACTTCACTAAAAAATTGGCTGGAATTGATAGATGGAAAACTTCTTGAAGACACAATACCGTGGAGCTCACTCCGTTAGGATTTGCAAAGAACTTTGAGATCCTCTGATGAAAGGTGCTAGTGTAAGTGCAAAGCATGACACGTTTTTTGCTACCCTGAGTTCCTCGGGGGTGAAACCCACTGTATGTGCTCTCTCTCAAAGGCAATCTTGTGACATTTCCATCCACGTCTGGGGAAAGCATCTTTCACACGAGGACCGCAGCGCAGGCACAGCTGCCTACTCCGAGGCTACAAGGCAGTTGCAATATTGTTAATTAGAGCACTCCGCTGTTTATTAAAGAGCGTTTCACTTGACATGAGGGGTGGCTGTTCTTAGAGGGCTTTACTTTAGCTGGGATGAAAATCCTCAGCGCCAGCATCTGCGGGAGAGCGGGTGGGGAGGTGTGGGTAGGTCCAGGCAGTATTTCCCTCAGCATCATGGAGAAACTATTCAGTGTAACCCTTAGTTAAAAAATAAATCGGTGAAATGGCTCCGCTCACATTATCCCTCTGTAATAGGCGCCGTGGCTGATCCTGTAATGCTCCTCCTCTCCTCTTTTGTTTGAGTAAAGGATGCTGCTGTGGAGGCATAATTTTCATAAAAACATTCTGGGGAAAGGGAAAAAAAAAAAAACCACAAAAGCAAAACTACCCCGCGGGACCTTTCGCATTCACCCAAAGAAACAAGATTTCAAATTATGCAAAATGATTAGAATTCTAGTTCTGCATTAAGGGAAATTACGGCACAATGCAGAAAATTGGAGGTGGTGGCTTTGATACGGAATTACAAAATAAGAGAAGACTGCCTGCAGTTCAGCGCTTTTCATTCTCATGCTGCTCTTTCTGTGCCGTGTTTTGTTCCACTTTGTCCTTGCGTAGATGTAGACAGCCTTAGTCTGGGTGGAAAATTCTCTCACGTAGGAGGTGTATCCTAAATGAGTTGCCTGTGAACAGAAACCAGCCTGGACCCTCAGGAAAGCTGCTGTGATGTTTGTGGCTCAAGACTCTCCCTAAGTCATAAATGCAGCGTGTAACTGGGAGCCAGTCTGTAGAAGAGACCCACCCAGCCTGGTTCTCAGCCTTGGAGCACAGCTCCTTAGGGCCTGGTTTGTTCTATCCCTGCGTCAGACATGCAAAGGAAATAAAATTGACCCCTCCACCTGCTTCTCCGGGGGAGGAACTTTGTCTCTTCATTTGAGTCATTAGAATTATAGAATGGTTTGGGTTGGAAGGGACCTCCAAGATCATCTAGTTCCAACCCCCTGCCATGGCAGGGACACCTCCCACTAGACCAGGTTGCTCCAAGCCCCGTCCAACCTGGCCTTGAACACCTCCAGGGATGGAGCATCCACAGCTTCCCTGGGCAACCTGTGCCGGGGTCTCCCCACCCTCAGAGTGAAGAACTTCCTAATTTCCAATCTAAATCTCCCCTCTTTCAGTTTGAGCCCATCACCCCTCATCCTATCACTACAAGCCCTCATGAAAAGTCCTTCCCCAGCTTTTTTTGTAGGCCTCCCTCAGATATTTGGAGGCTACCAGAAGGTCTCCCCAGAGCCTTCTCTTCTCCAGGCAGAACCCCAACTCTCTCAGCCTGGCCTCACAGGAGGGATGTTAGGTCTTACGCAGGTTTTATTCTTCTGCACTGTCACGAAGGGTAGAAACTCTGCAGTCCAAAAAGAAAGGCAACAGTGCCAACGATCACAGGGCTCCTGGAGCTGCAGCCTCAAGTAGAGCACTGAATGGTGCCCGAGCTGACAACGGGGAGAACTGCAGCCTCCTTGGCTTGGCCAGGCAAAAACTTCCAAGCTACTTCTCCAGAGCGTTAGTTCCAGTTGCGTGGCACTGGAACAGGTTGCTGAGCAGTCTGTGCTTACGGGCACCGAGCTTCTGTACGTGGCAGAGGGAAACCTGCCTGCGCCCGCTGGTGCCACATGCAGGCCTGGGCCCATCTCGGTGTGTTGCTACGACCTCAATCTTCTGATGGAGGAGATAAAGATGGAAGGAACAAGTCTGTGAAAGAGGCATGGGTTTGGGTGGCACTGTAAATCAAGGCAGACTGGACTGTGTGCCTGTTTTCCATTCCCCAGGCCAAAAGATAATGGATTTAAGCCTCTAACATTGTCAACTGTTCTTTCTCCTCTCCTTCACACCGTCTCCTTAATTCCTGTATTTATCGATGGCTGTGCTAACACTGATATACTCTGGTTTTTGAACTGTGTAGATGGTCGGATGACACTTAAATCAATATCATGTGGCAGTTTTATTTTCCCAGCCCTAGACACAATCTGTCCATTGTGCTAACGCTGTTTGGGACTTAAATGAATGCGAGAATTTATAGGTGCATCTTGAAAGTGCTACTTCTTTTAATCATGCCAGATAAAGGAATTCCTGCCTTATGCAAAGCAGGAGTGTCATCTGGTTAATGGGAAGATGCTTAGCAGATGCAAGCTGCATGAATCCTTCATTTAAATGACTGCATTTACAGCCCTGGTAGGACAAAGGAAACTGTGGACCAGCAAGAAATAAAGGCTGCCAAAAAGAAAGAGAAAATATCCTCCGTTGGGTACACTCTGGCAGGATAAGGGTAATTTTCATAGTCTGTAATATAATAGTGTAATATTTTATTTGTTTCTTCTGCCGTTGCTCCCTTTATTGCTGCAGCCTGATGCCATGTGGTGGCCTGGCTCTGTAGGCACATCGTCAGATGCCGCAAAGATTGTGGTGCCAGTCACCCTCTCCAGAAGAAGTGTCAAAGATATTGTTGGGATTACAGTGGGCGTGTGAACGTCAGCTCTGTGGCCAAGAGATTTGCAGATGAGTGTGCAAAATGGGCAGATGTTCTAGGCTCTGTCAGCAGGGAAACGTCCTTAAGGTCATCTGCTCTTCTAAACTGCAGTCTTCTGTGCCGAGATACTCAGCAGGAGCTGGGGACCATCTTCCTTCCCAGGAGGTTCTAACAGATGCATGAGCAAGGAGACCCTGAGGTGCTTGGCTTGTGACTGTATCAATAGTCAATCCTCTCCTGGTGAAAGCAGTTCTTCTTTTGACAGTCTCCCATATTCACTTCTTCTAAAAGACAAGAGAAGAGGTGTTTACAAAACATGAACAGCATCGGAAGAAACATCCCGCTTCACAAGCTGGTCCTGTTTCAAAGGGTTCTAAATGAATTTGCCAAAGAACCAACATGCTGGAATGTTCTGATGATCTTTTTCCGTAAATGGAAGAAATGGAGATACCTCAGGTGTACCAAACCCTGCGTTTCATCAAACACACTTCTTAGAGCCGTGCAGGTAACACTTTGGTGTATCCAACAGTAAACCCACCTGAAAAACCTGAGGATAAAAGGTGTTCTGGCAGTGCGAGAGCACAACGTAAACAGTCGTTTGGATATATTCACTATTGTGTTATCTGATCTCCTGGCGCGCCGCTTTAAAAACACTGAGCCTGTCATCTTCCAGGAAATCAAAAGCTCGTGTAAATACCAGGATCCACTGAGAGCAGTTCAAACAACGCGACAGAAAGAGGCTCACTCGTCCAAGGGCGAGGAATGCAGTTCTACAAACTACACGAGAATGAAATCCACAATGCAGCCTGTGCTCTGTTTGACAAGTGATAATTAACTGCTGACAATGTCATTTTAGTTTTGATGCAAACTTGGTTTTCGTTAAAAACTAATCAGGAATCATTTGCGTGGAGCGGGCTGGCTCCTGCAAGGCAGGAACCTTCATAGCCCAGCGACTCCGCTGACACATTTACCTCGTGCTGAACGCGTATCCTGCGGGGGAAATCAAAGGGTCAGATCTGCCTCCAAGTGAAGCTGGAGCTTTTTTAGCAGCTTCAAGGGCTTTGGATCTGATGGACGCAATGCCCCGGGCAATGCTCTTGATAAGGAGGTTCTTTCTCAACTATACTGGTTTTCAGAAACGCAAATCTAGAGGCTCCAGACAACTCCCTGGGAGGCAGCCCTTCCCTTCAGCTCTTTCCAGGAATGATCATGAGTGTCTTGTTTTAGGGTGGACCAGGATGCAGTGCTTGTTTCGGAGAGCTATACCCTCAGTGTAGTGGGGCGGAATAAGAAGGAAATGAGCAGACTTTCCTTGGAGAGCCTGAGGTACACCTTGGCATGTCGGGGTTAACGTCCAACGCACAGGTTAGAGCTCCAGCTTCCAGAGAGGAAAACGGGCATCTGAAAGACCACTCTGAACTTTCAGATGACTGCAAAGGTTGTTCTCCTTTGGCTCAGCTTTAAAGCTGTAACTACTCCTGGGTTGCAGTCCTTCTCTAGTCTGCCTGCCTCAACGTGGGGAGCAGTAGGTGTAGAGCTGCCCCTCCCTCCTTCCTGACCCTGTTCTTGCTGCTCACAAGGTGTCTTCTGTGAAGCAGAGAGCACTGGCCTGCTCCTCTGAGAACCAGGAGGGAATCGCAGCATAAGACAATCCGTTCTGCTTATAGCTGGTGCTTGTTCAGAAATGGAAAGAACAACACCAGCGTAATGTGGAAAGTCAGATTACGCAGCTCATGGAGCGAGGCTGTGGCAGGGACCTGAAAAGAATCAAAGAATCATTAACTTGCAGATGTCACCACTAGACACTACTCCTGTCTCCTGGGTTTCCAAACCTGTGAGGGTTGCTGTAGTAAATGATGATTCTCAAAGGTTAATTTTTAATAAAGCAGTTAATGTATATTACTTAAACAATGATTACTAAAAACATGTTTGAGGTTTACAATAGAATAGGTAATTATCTTCTCCAGAACACTTACAACAATGCAGCACTTTCTTGTCTTCAGTGAACCGCTGGTATCTCTTTAACCTATAATAACATTCTTATTACACCTAAATAAAATGGACGCAATTCAAGGTACCACAGCCGATTTCAAGGAAAACAGCTCTGGCTGAGCTGAGTTTCTTTCCATTCTATTTATAGCTGCCTTTTATGTTAATATGACTTGACCCAAAACTCTTGAGGTCCATCAGAGTCTACTCATGAGCTGCAGAGAGCGTAGCCAGGCTCAACACCTGTTATTTGCTTGAAGCTCAGGCCCAAGCCAATGTGGTCACCCACTGTCTCTTCAAATAACCAGCTCTCTGCAGGAGCCGTGGTGATATTTTCCAGCAGTGCAAGAAGCTCTCACCAGCTGCAGGCCTTCAGTGGATCTCGAAGAGTCTAACTTTTCCTGATGTAGGTGGGATGATGGACCATCACTCCATTCAGAGGGTATGAAGCAGTGGGACAGCCCTGCTCCCATACCCTGATGTAGAGCAGCCACCAAACACTTGCTTGCCCGTGAGGGGAAGGGGAACATCGTGACAAAGTCCTGCCTCCACTTGTTTGTCCTGTGATGACCCCCATCAAAAGCTGTCAGTGAAGCCATGACAGTTGAAACTACCTGATTCGAGGTTGCTCTCTCAGCCTGAAGTCCTTCCAAGGGCTTTTTTTCCCCACAATAGTGTCTCTTTCATGGCTGATTTGTAATAGAAGTTTCATTATTAGATCACAGAACGCTGGGGAATATGTTAATATGGTTCAGCGTGTAATCCGGTGTCATATCATCGAAAAGAATTGCGTTTTTGCCTACAGTTGAGGCAGCAATAGGACCTCCTTTTTCTGTATTAATACCCATAGCTGAATGAGTACTTCCCTTCCTACAATCCTGTGTAAATTTACCAAAATGTGCTTGCTGATTAATGGAGATACAGCCCCATTTTCTACAAACAGCCTGCATTGGCGGGGCTTTTTTGTTCCTTCTCCTATATATTCTGAAGAACTGGGGCTCCTGTCTGAATACTGGGCAACCCTCAGTTCCCTCCCGTTTGCGTGAACCACAGAGCACTCGTAACGCACGGCCCACCATTACCCCGCTTTCCTCCACGTGAGCTCGGGAGCTGATGGGGAGCGCTGAGAAGTGTCACAGGTCCCTTCGGACCTCCCTGCTCGGAGGAGTCCCTGGTGCAGTCACTGCTGGCGCGCGGGCTGGACCTGCCCCAGCAAAAGGCCTGCAGCAGGCACTTCAGCCAGCGTCACGCGAGGAGACACGATGAAGATGGAGGCCTGGGCTCTCCACCCTTACTCTGTTGTGTGTTAAATTTAAGATACGCACCCGCTCCTGTGGCCGTTTCGAGCCTGAGGATGGGAAATTAGCCCCCGCTGAGCTCTCTGCAGACAGCGAGGCTACTATCGATTTGTAGGCTCTGTGACTCTCTAGTAGACATATCCCTTGTCCATAAATGATGAAACGCGTTGAGATTCTCAGCTGGAAAGCATCCAAGAAAGACTAAAAGGTTTCTTGGGTATCTTTTTTTGGTACCAGCATTTCCACTCCTCCTTCCTAAACTGCTTCTCGTCTCTCTAATGCAAATCCTATCAATCCACGGCCTGTCCAACCCAGCATTCGTATAGTTCGTTTGTATTGATTCATCCTTGTACTGTAAGAACTCCAGCGATATATCAGGCGATCAGGGAAGACTTTATTCCATCTTGCTCTAAAAAAGCAGAAGCAAGTTTTAAATTTCTCATATTCTGTGGGGAAAAAAAACAAACCCCAGTTTGAATAGCGAGCCAAAGATGCTCACTTGACAGATGGATTCCTGGCTGTGCTGCGGTGTTTGAAACGCGTTCAAACTCACCAGATTGTATCCTGTTGACTAACAGGTTCCTCCTTAGATGCCTTGGGACCAGGAGATATGGAACTTGATATTTAAGGATCGCTGAGCAGAAACAAGCCTGCATAAATCTCATTAGCAACAGGCAGGTAATGCTGATAGACGAGTGTCTAGTGATGGTGGGAAGCTTGTTTACTGGAAGTTGCGCTGCGGGGTGTAACAGGCAAGGCTTTCCCTGAGGTAGGTCAGAGGAGCGTGAGGGCTTAGTGAGTGCCAGAGGCAAAGCCCAGATGGGTCAACCTGCTTTGGCAGGGGGTTGGACTGGATGATCTCCAGAGGTCCCTTCCAACCCCTACTATTCAGTGATTCTGCGGTTTCTAATATGTTAAATGCATTTTAGAGGAGAGCCTGGAAGTCTGCAAATATGGGGTCCAAGAGGGGTCAGGCTGAAACCTCACTGGGATAACCTTGGGTGTGACTTGAGGACGGTGCAGTTTGGTTGCAGAGGTTACCTGTGTAGATCTTCTGATACAAAGCGGAGAATTTTAAAATACAAGGAAGCAAGGAAGGTTTCTTATGGATCTGGTTTTGTACATGTTGAAATACCAACAAAACTTTCCTATGTTCTTTTTTCTTGTTTGTTTTCTTACTCTTACACAAAAGTCTCCAGAAAGGTGAAACCGGAGCAATTCCCTCCATCTCAGTATCCTGTGGAAATTTATAGCTGTGTAGACTGAAGCTTGAGGATGAGGAGAGCACACAAGAATCAATAACTAAAAGTTAATGAGAGCTGAGAATATGTAAGATTGAAAATCCCAGCCCAGAGTGGCACCTGAGCAGCAATTACGTCCCTGTCATGAGCTGCCAGTGTAATGGGAATTTTCTGGTCCAAGTTACAAAGCTTTTAAAGCTTTGCCACTGGCTAAGACTCCTGAGCTGCCCACAGTCAAACCTCCCCTTCCATGGGATTCACCAGCAGAGATCACAGTTCTTCCTCTTTCCCATCCTCAACTCAATTGAGATGCCTTACAGAGTCAGACAGATTCCATGTGTTCCTGTCCTGCTTGGCCAGAAGGAAGTTTCCTTCCTCCCTGGGGAGAGATACAGATCTCCAGAGAAAACATGCAGTGAGGTCCCGTAGCTGCATTCTATAAGAGCAGCTAAATGATTTTCAAACTGGATGGGGATTGCACTGGAGACCTGGGAAGCGGCACGAGTATTTCTGGATAGGACATCCTTCTCTTCACGATGCTGTGTGGAGTGGTGACGTGCCAATGTCAATAGCAAGCAACGGTGCTAAATTAATTTTAAGAGGGATCAGTGAGAAAGGCGTTCTTGAAATGTAGGGAAGGGTGTGTTATCAGAGTGGATAATCTGAAAATTCAAGGCTATTTTTTTGTGCCAAGATCTTTGTCAGACTTTAGTTTTGAGCAAAGGGAAAGTTTCCTGTTAAGTTTTGGATATCATTCCCTGCGCATTAGTCACCAGGAGTTGGGCCAGCTTCACGAGAGCGATGGCTCTGTGTTAATGCTGGGTTCTGTGAGAGCATTCCTGAACTGAGGAACTTGGCAGTAAAACTCTGCTCTGTCAGAGCTTTCATCCTCCGAGAACCACTGGAAAAAACCACTGTCAAAACACGTCCTAACCAGTGGCTCGCAGTGTCCATTGCCAAGGGTGGTGGTCTTAGTCCTTACTTTAATTACAGGAAAGTAGGACGGAGAAGCTCAGTGGGGGTCAAGATGCCTCAGAACAAGTTGATGGCACGTCTACAGACAGGGATTTATCTTGGCGTGGACGTGGCAGTGCCAGCGTGCTGCAAGGTGTGGGTAGGTGCTGTGCAGGGAGGGGTGGATGGCTCCTCACCCCTCGGAGCGACTGTTCTCCAAGGCCTCAGTAAGAAAATAAAAATGGCATTTATCCATGGCAGATTAACCGCAATGATTTTTACATTGGGCAAATTAGACGGGAGTCGATTTAAGAAAAAGAGTTTCTGTATCTTTGTCATCTGACTGGATTAATATTGATGCTCTTCACCTTCCTTTGGATGCGTCCTGCAGTGGAGCTTGGCGGAGCCTCGCTTTGCTTGTTGCTCTCCGAGTAACCTGACATTTTCAAGGAAGAAAATTCACATGCTTTTAACAATGCAATGAACTGGCAACAAAAAAAAAATCATTATGAGATATCCTATTTCTTGCACCTTACATCCTGTTGTCAGTACTATCCAGCCAGTTCTCTGTGATCTCTTTTGAGTTTTGGTCCCTTTTTAAAAATTCTTGGGAGGACTTCTGCAAACATCTGGACTTTCTAAAAGGAGCAGCAGGAGATGTCCTAGTCACACAGTTCAGTCTTACTTTAGCTGTCCCAATTTCATCCATACATTTGTTTCTCTGTTCCCTGTTTATATGTTAAAGGGAACTCCTTACAGGCCTGAGAAGTTGATTTCGTTATTTGGGTTACGCATTATGGAAACTACCTGAAATGAATCGAACCGGATGAATTATGGCTTACCAGGAATGAGAAGGTATTGAACAGAACAAAGAGAAATCCTTGCAAGTGTCGATATAAAAATTATAAGTGTTACATTGCTTCTGTAGCAAGGGTGAAGCCCTGTAGGTTTGGTCAAGAAGTGAGAGGAGATTGACTCAAGCCCCCAGTCTGAGATACCAGTTCACATGGGAGGCTACCACAGGACACTTGACAACAGTGCGTTGGCGTGGTAGCAGCACTGGGCCTTGGTTGTCAGTGACCGCAGCTCTGGCTTTGAAATAAATCCCAAGGTCTACATCTGAGTTAACTATTTCAGTAGAGCACAAAGACCCAAGGATCAGATTCCCCTGTTTGAGATTCATCTCTTTGGCTGAGATGGTGAATCCCATCTCGGGTCCAACTTTGGCCGCCTACAAGTAAGCCAGCTACATCTACACTAGCATGCAGAGCTTTGATGGGGAATGAGAGACAACAGATGCTTTTTGTGGCAGGAGGTCTGTCTTACCAGGCAGAAGCTATAACTCCTTGGTGAAGCCCAGAGCCACTCTCTATCCCTCTGCAGGGGTCCTGGAGAAACATAATATTCCTGACCAAGCACTGAAATAAGTTTTATGGTATCAGCTGAGATTTAGACCACCTGCAACATCTGCTCCACATGAGAATTGCTCAGATTTACAGTCAGAGCATTGTAGGAGTACGAGATGTGCTTACTGGGGGTGCAGTGCAGATACCAGAGCCTGGAACATCCAGAAGTAAGGCTGAGCCATGGAGTTGGAGTGATTGTCCCGTGTACTTGGCACTAGTGAGGCCACCCCTCAAATCCTGGGGTCAGTTCTGGGCCCCTCAATATAAGAAAGACACTGAGGGGCTGGAGTGTGGCCAGAGAAGGGCGATGAAGCTGGGGAAGGGTCTAGAGCAGGAGTGTGGTGAGGAGCAGCTGAGGGACCTGGGGGTGTTGGGCCTGGAGAAAAGGAGGCTCAGGGGAGACCTTCTGGCTCTCCACAACTCCCTGCAAGGAGGTTGGAGCCAGGTGGGGTTGGGCTCTTCTCCCAAGGAACAAGTGACAGGACAAGAGGAAAGGGCCTCAAGTTGCACCAGGTGAGGTTTAGGTTGGACATGAGGCACAATTTCTTGCTGGGAAGGGTTGTGAAGGGCTGTGCCAGGCTGGCCAGGGCAGTGGTTGAATCACCATCTCTGGACATGTTTGAAAGTTGCGTAGATGTGGTGCTGAGGGACATGGTTTAGCAGTGGACTTGATAGAGTTTCGTTAGTGGTTGGACATGATGATCTTGAAGGTCTTTACCAACCTAAACAGTTCTATGATTCTGTGATCAGAAACATCTTTGTATCAGCTGGTGGCAGTCAATAAACAGGGCCAGCTAATGCAGGCATCTGTAGGGTGTCAGGACTATTCATTCAGCCCTGGACTTGCTGCTGGCGACCCTCCTCCCAGGTTCAAGGGGAGAGCAGAGTTGGACATCTCTGTTTTAGTGCCTGTGTCAGGGTAGACATGTTGGTCTGTGGTGTCCATGGTACATCATCTGCGTAGCCGGGAAGGAAAGGGAACACAGCCCTCTCCCGTGACAGGAGAATTCAGGGCTATGTCCCTACGCATTAGTGATATCCCACTTCCTTGGTTTGGGGAAGAGTTGGGAACAAACCTTCTGTTGCTAACACACGCTGAAGTCTGGATCCACTCAGTGTATCGTGCGAATCCCTCTGACTTCGGAGAAGTCTTGTAATGCTGCTAGTTCTATTTAGGTGAGACATTTCATGAGGTTGGGAGAGAAGTGTTAAAGGAAGAAGATAGCCACCAACAGAAATAAGTGAGATGTGCAGGCGAGGAGAATGTGTTTGCTTTTTCTCCGTGCTGTCAGCAATGATTGCCTTTGCCTGGATCAATCCAAGCATACTTCATAGCCTGCGCAGAGGAGTTTGTTAGATTTATTTTCATAGCCTGCTTGTTCAAGCCTGTTATTAATGCCCTCGTCAGCTCAACTCACTGGAAGAAAACATACCTTCTTCAAGAGTTTTTAGGCAGAAAATAAATGCCTCATTAAGTTAAACATATTAACCTGAAAACAGTATTTATGTCAAATAGACTAATGAACGCTGTTCTGGGCAACACCCGGTGGAACCTGCTGCAGCTCACATGGTGCTTTGGTACCCGCTGTAACACCCACACTGCCAGAGAGGTGAGGAAAGGGAGAGCAGGGCTCGGGGCGATGCCTTCTGCACGTCCAGTTGTCTCGCACGGCGTGTCGTGCCAGGCAGCTCTGCTGAAGGGGTATTTAGGCAGCACAGGTGCTTTGTGTGCTGGGATAGCTTCCTCCGGAGACTCAGGGCTGCCCACGTTGCCCCAGTCTCTTCTGGCTGGTAGGGGAAAATCACCTTGTCATCTGTGAAAGCAGTTTATTGCCCTTCCTGAAGCACACAAGCATTGGATGTTTCTCACTAGCGCGTACATATCCTTGCATAACGCTTCTGAGCCCACCGCCCGCTCCCAGAGCTGCATTCGGACATCCAGGGGTGAATGCTGTTCCCCCTGCTCTGGAAGTGTAGCCCTGTAGTCTCGGTACCGTGCAGAGCGTGCACAGGCTGCATTCGAGCTGCCTTTACGCAAGGCCATACAGGAGAGAAATGCAGCGCTGAGCCAGCGTCATTCTGCAGCACCCGTCCTATCCCGAATGCCGCAGCATGGCATGGAGCGTCCTGTCCTCGAGCTGCTGCGGTGCGGAGCAGAAAGCACAGCACGGTTCCTGCCTGTGACACTCGCTTTTGAGAGGATTTGCCCGTGCCTCAGTTTCCCGTGTTGTTTGGCTCAGGTTCTCAGAATGAGATCAAACCTGGAAACGGCCCAGCGGAGGGGCTGGGATCACGCTGAAAACATCTCAGATTTACCAGATTCAAAGGCTTACTGGTGACTGGTTGTTTCCCTGCTTCTGTACAGCTGGGGTGATCTCTCTTGACACGGATTTGCTCCTGCGTACAGGAGCTAAGCACCTCCAGGCGTAGCTAGTCACATTTTTAAGGGTTCGTGGAGCAAAGACAAATCCGCTTATGTTTTCCAGAGGTTGGGGACATTGTACCTGTCCTTGCGTACAGTCCGGAGCAAGCTAGGTGATGTAAGGAAGCCAGATTCAGAGCAGGGAAGAGAGACAGGTTAGGAGGCCTGGGTTAGTCGGCACACGTGCGAGTAACCTTCTCTGGAGCTGATGGAGCACATGAATATTCCAGGCCACAGCTCCTCCGGCCCATCCTCCTCCTGAACACCCAGCGCTTTTCTTAACCACAGATCTGATTTGAATGCAGCTCAGAAAAGTCTTGTGTAATTCACCCAAATCAAGATAGAAGTAGCCGGGAGGGGATGAAGAGAATGACAGCAACCATCTCATACTAATGAGCTGTTGTCCTTAGAGGTATTTAATTGAAGGCTTCCACAAAACATGCTTGAAACTTCACAGATTAACAAGCGTCGTGTAGGAAAAATGCGAAGCTGTCCGTTGGGAGACGTAACGTTTTAACAGTGGATCACGACTGGCCGTGATCCTTCCCCTGAACGGCCTGAATGACAGTCGGCACTTTCCCTTCGTGTCAGGGGGTGCGACCCTAGAAACAAACAGGGAAGTGGGCTCTGACACGATGTTACCAAGGTCTCTCAAAACAAGCAAGTAGCCACAAGGCACTTTGTGCTCCCTCCACGTGGTTCTGTCTCTGATGGTTCCTCTGCCGTGGCAGAGCTCTTCGTGTCCAGGGAAGGAGTTAATACATTCACCCTTCCAAGTCCCCATAGAAGCAAATCAACAGAGCCACTTGGCTGAACAAGCTTCAAGTGTCTGGCTTGTGTTCCATGGAAACCTGGGTCGTTGGCTGTGGTGGTGCCGTGGATGCAGAGCTCGGCCCGGCCTCGCACCCGCTCTCGCTCCCACCCCTCGGCCACTTCCCTCTCTCTGCTCTGTGTCCCGCAGGCAGCAGGAGCTGTAACCAAGCCACTGAGCTGCGAAAACCTGGCCTGAAGTCAAGGACAAATTGCCGTCGATTTTATTAGCTGAATCTCTGACGGGTGTGCCAGAACTGGAGCCTGCCCTGTTCCATAGAGGCTTTCCCTCTGGACCACACGTGGGGTGGGCTGACCATAGAGGCTGTGAGGGTTCAGAGCAGCTGGTGGGGCTCATGCTGACCCATCTCTAGGGGTGGTGGCAGTGGAACGGGCTTCTGCCAGTGCCACACGTGCCAAATTTGGGCACTGTCCCTTACCCGTATACATCTCCATATATCACCAGATGTCACTGTCTGCGCTTATTACCCAGAAAGGGCCAGGGGCCATTCTCTGGCTTTGACCCCAACTGAAATGTCCACGGGGTTAAACTCTCTTAGTCTCCAAACTGGTGGCTGTATCTAACCAGGGGCCTGGCCTTAGGCAGCCCTTAACTGGGATGGTTGAGGAGACTGAAGCTGCACTGGGACTGTACGAGTGAATCACACGGTGCCGTGGTCCCCACCCACCCCGATACTCTTTGCCTGGTGTTGAGGAGCCATCTGATGCCAGCATTTCACTCCACCTTTCTAGGGAGCTACCAGGAGGCCTTCACACTGCAGCTCCTTTTGCAGCCGTCCATGAGATGTCCACATGGCTGAGGGGAGCCCTGTTGGCCTGTGTCCGGATGGGTGTACACATGTTCATCCCTCTTGAGGTATCTCCTGTTGCCAGCAGGCCGAGACCAGCCAGCAAATGAAGTGCTGGGGCCCGAGTTGTGGACCCCGAGCTGGAGTTGACCTGTGAATGAGTCACAACCTAGCGGAATGTTTTGATGTTCTTAGTGGCTTCATGTTTCAGAGGCAGAACCTGGCCCAGCTGCGGCTCTGCCCTCTCCCAGGTGGTCATGGTTGGGGTGGTGGGCAAGGCCAGGATTGTATTAACCAGGAGATGTTGAGTCAGAGGAGTTTCCTGTTGGGTGTAGCTTCTGTTGGGGCTGGTTGCATCTTGCTGAGCTCTCTCAGTGGTGTCCATCCATGTGAAGGGCTGCTGAGGAGCCATCTCTGTCCATTGTGTCCATCAGGCGATGCTGGCACCACAGTGGGCAGTGGAGGAGCTGGGCCCACAGGAATTTATGGCAGGACTGTCCAAAAGAAGACTTCTGAGAGGGTGTTGCTGAATTCAGTGTTGGCCTCTGTGATAAGGCAACTTTTGGCAGCATAAAATGATGAAGGCTGAACCAGCACAGCAGCGCAGCAGCCAAAGATGCGGGCAGAAGAGGAGAGCAGAAGGTTTTTTGCTGTCCCTCCTGCCACTTGGCTGCAGTGTTGCAACAAGGTGTTCACCTGCTAGAAGGACCCAGTGGAGCTGCCTGAAGTGGCAGAACGTGGCTTCATTATTACGCCTGGAGTTACACAACTCTTCAAAGTTAGGCAAAGTATTGCTTTCATCCCACCACGGTTTAATTTACCCCTCGCTTTCTATGTGATTAGCCATTAAGTACTTGCTAATATATCTAATTTCCACAGGCGCTAGGTGATGTTTTTAAAGAAAGAAAAAAAAAAAAATGATCCTTCCATGTAAAATATCCTTTTGAGGAATGAAATGACTATCTCCAAGGCCTAACTGAATTACACTCTTATCAACTAAAGGGAAATAATCCACTTGAAACATGAAATACAAGCAGAATGAAAAGCCTTTGCAAGTTGCGGTGGAAGAAGAACACAGTATGGGTCTCAAATAGCTCTGCTTTACCCATATGGAAAAATACATTTTTCTTGGAATCATTCTCTCTTTCAGTATATAATGAAGTTTCTCAATTGCTCACCCTTCCACCCGCCTTCTCATGTAATAAAAGGGAAATAATCCCTCTATTTGCAGAAGTTCTGAGAAGAGGGTTCAGATTGGCTGGAGCTCAGCGGGGCCACCTTCTACAGATGTTGATGAGATTTCTCCTGTGTTTTGTGGGAGAACAGTTGTATTCACTGAACGGTGCTTTGGGTTTTAAATTAATTTGCGTTATTGGGACTTTCCAGATGTAGCTAGATGGAAGATGTAGATACCCTCAGCCAAGGTGGTCTCAAAATACTGCCTTTCTCCATGATTCTGCTTTTCCGTGTAAAGAAAGCAAGCCTGAAGGAAGATGGAGGTTTATAAATAAAAGCCACCGTCCACATGGGCTCCCTTCTGGGAAGGTTAATTTAGGTTTCTGATTAAAGACTCTAGTTTCTGTCTCTTCCTCTCTCTTTCCTGCTAAAGACAATCTTTTATCCTCTGTAATGGAGCTATTGAGTCCCGTCAGGTCGAATCAGTGGAACAGCTCTCCTTAGAGCAAATGGAGAGTGAAGGTTGGTCCAGCTAATGACTCGGTGCTGGGCAAAGATCTGCCGGGCAGGCAGGGCAGAGGAAGTGCAAAGCCTTCTCCAAAACGGAGCCCTTGATTCACTCCTGAGGGCAGGATCCTTCTGCTCCCAGAGGGAACTCACCTGCTGTTACCTGCCCACTGTGCTACACCCGGTGCGAGACACCCGGAAGGTGCAGACACCCAGAAAGTACAGACAGCAGGTATGGAACGTGCTGTAGATACGCTGCAGCCTGAGCCTTTCACACCCTGCCCCGTCCCAGTTCCCCTCCTCAAGCCCCAGCCAGGCCACCTTCTCCCACAACCCCTGCGCAAGCCGCTTTTCTTGCCACCTGTGACCCTTTATGAAATCTTCCGTTCTTTTAATTCACAGAACCACAGAATGTTAGGGGTTGGAATACAATAGGTCGCACAGGAATGTGTCCAGGCGGCTTTTGAATGTCTCCAAAGAAGGAGACTCCACAGCCCCCCTGGGCAGCCTGGTCCAGTGCTCTGGCACCCTCACCGTGAAAAAGTTTATTCTAATATTTTTATGGAATCTCTTATGTTCCAACTTGTACCCACTGCCCCTTGTCCTGTTATTGGACGTCACTGAAAAGAGCCTGGCTCCATCCTCCTGACACTCGCCCTTGACATATTTATAGACATTTATGAGGTCACCCCTCAGTCTCCTCTTCTCCAAGCTCAAGAGACCCAGCTCCCTCAGCCTTTCCTCATAAGGGAGATGTTCCACTCCCTTCATCATCTTGGTGGCTCTGCGCTGGACTCTCTCAAGCAGTTCCCTGTCTCTCTTGAGCTGACGGGCCCAGAACTGGACACAATATTCCAGACGTGGCCTCACCAGGGCAGAGCAGAGGCGCAGGAGGACCTCTCTTGACCTACTTGCTACTCCCCTTGTAATACACCCCAGGATGCCATTGGCCTTCTTGGCCATGAGGGCACACTGCTGGCTCATGGTCACCCTGCTGTCCACCAGAACCCCCAGGTCCCTTTCTCCTACACTGCTCTCCAGCAGGGCAGTCCCCAAGTCCTTGCTATCCAGAGGAGAACTGCAGAGGTCTTTGTGAGCCAGAGTAGAAGGTAGAAACCGCCTCCTCGACGAGTTTGCAGGATGCCAGAATCACAGCACGAATCACACAGGTTTTGCTGTCTAGGCAGAAAACAAGGGCGCTAGACGGCGCTGAGCCCATCCAAGCGTCATCGCGAACAGGCGGTAGATCGTGAATTAACAATAACTCGCAGTGTTTATTATGCCTAGAACAAGCAAACTAAATTCACAGATAAATGAAACTAATTAAACATGCTGCTATAAAAATTAAAGCTTTCCTTGTTTGTTTAGGGTTGGGGTTTTTTTGCGAGTTGTCTTTTTTTTTTCATAGCTTTGTTTTCGTGGGGTTTTTTGTTTGTTTGTTTGTTCTTTTTCGGTACTGCAGCAAAGCTGCAAAGAGATTTGCAAACTGCTGCTGTGTTTAAAAAGACTGCTGCAGACTGCAGCATTGGCCTGGCTCTTAGCCCTGCCCGTAACAAATGTTATCACTGGGCTTTTCAAAGGCTCCTGAGGAGCATGTCCCAAAGACGGCACAGTCGAGCCACCCTCATGGGCAAGTGTCTTCCACAGCCAGGCATGATGGGTGCAGTGGATGTGAGCTCTCTGGTATTGCACCCCGTCTTCCCTTGAACACTGCAGGAATGCTCCTGGCATGGACCAGACTGCAAGACTTGGAGTTTGTGAGACCTTTGAACCCACTGCAGAAGGACTTCCCCCTGGACTCAGCACTGGGGAGGTTGCTCCTCAAATCTTGGGGTCAGTTTTGGGCCCCTCACTCCAAGAAGGACGCTGAGAAGTTGGAGCGTGTCCAGAGAAGGGCAGTGAAGCTGGGGAAGGGTCTTTTAAGGAGCAGCTGAGGGACCTGGGGGTGTTGAGCCTGGAGAAAAGGAGGCTCAGGGGAGAACTTCTGGCTCTCCACAACTCCCTGACAGGAGGTTGGAGCCAGGTGGGGTCGGGCTCTTCTCCCAAGGAACAAGTGATAGGACAAGGGGAAACTGCCTCAGGTTGCGCCAGGGGAGGTTTAGGTTGGACATGAGGAAGAATTTCTTGCTGGGAAGGGCTGTGAAGGGCTGTGCCAGGCTGGGCAGGGCAGTGGTGGAGGCCCCATCCTTGGAAGGGTTTCTAAGCCATGGAGATGTGGTGCTGAGGGACATGGGTTAGTGGTGGACTTGCTCAAGTTAGGTTGATAGTTGGACTTGATGATCTTAAAGGTCTTTTCCACCCGAAATGATTCTATGATTCGATGACTTAATGCAAAGGTGAAGGGAGCCCTTCTCCAGGGCACAGACATCAGGCAATGGTGGCAGCTGGTTGCGCAAAGATTTTAAAGCAACCAGAGAGCTGAGGTTCTGCTGAACTTGACGGCAGCACCTCCCATACAGCCAAGGTCACTGTTCGGTGTCTGAGGTGTGTGGAGGGGACAAATCCCGGGGTTTGCAGTTGTGTGCTCCTGAAGTCAACCATCCCGATGGTCCAGACAGTCTCAGCAGGGAACAAAGAGCATTAGCTGGCCTCAATACAGGATGTTTTCTCTTGATGCTGCCCAGTTAGGGCTCTAAATGGTATTTATCACTTGGCTTTTGGTTTCTTTCTACCTCCATGAACTGGTAGACACACTTTGGGTGTTTGGTACCCAGCTGCCGTGCTCTGCGTCAACACACGGCACGTAACTGCGGAGCAGCGGTGAGATCAGTCAGAGCCAAGCCTGCTCTGAGGTAGCTTTAATGAACTAAGAGCTCCAGTGCTCTCGAACGGCAACTGCTGGTGCACCACGAGACATCTGCTAATGAAATTTTAACAGCTGCAACTGGAATCTAAATGACTGATTCCAGGATGCACCGATTGGAACGTGAATGTGTCGTGTGCTCGGCGCTCCGCGGTCAGCTCCAGTTCCCAAGAGCTTTCCAGTTGTAATAAAAAAACGGTGTTTCGAGGCCCCCGGGACTCCCGATGGCCCCTCCCGGCACAAGACCCGTTAGAGTCACTTAGAAGCGGAGGAGTTTGCAAACCAACCCCGCACGGTGTGGCAGGGGCGGGTGTTTGGCACAGAGAGATTCCGTGTGTGATCGCAATGCGAATCCGGTGAATAGCTCTGCTCCCAGGAAAACCACGGGATACTGGGATGCCACAGGGACTGCTGCGCTGGGAAATGGCGTGTCAGGGAAATCAGGACGCAGCTCCCCGACCCGAGGAGCGGCTGCCTCGTCTGGACTCACAGAGACAATAAATAAACAGCGGGCACGGGGGGAGGTTTTAAAAAGCTGTAACCCCATTATCTGCTAACGTTATTAATGGCGTTCCTGCCAGATGCCTTTGGGCAGCAAGGAAACGTTGCTGAGGGCATTCCGCGCTTCAGGAGCTGGACATATTTAGGCCATTTAAAGCAATCTATTTGGGCACATCTGCTGCAGATGGTCCGGTGGAGAAGGCATTAGTCTGGAGACATGAGGAGCGGTTTTTGTTTGTTCTCGGTGAATTCTGGGATACATGACCTTGAGTTAGTCCTCAGGGTGGGACCTCCCTAAGTCTGAAGTGAGGAGAGGGATGCTTACCAGCATTTATTAACTCTTCAAGCTCTAAGTGTCATCAAGATACTGGTAAATGAATGTCACTGTCATAAAGTCAACCTGCTGCCTGTGTCTGGTTTGGCAATTCTGCCTCTAGAGACCCGAGCTGACATGGAATTAGACGCTGACGATGTTAAGGCTGACTCAGGGCTCTTTGTACCATGCTCTGTTCTGTTGTTTGGCCCATGCCTGAAGACATGAAGAAAATTCCCAAGCACTACCAAGCTAATCCAGCCATGCTGCGAGTAGCGCCCCAACCCAGCACCACCTCCAGAAGGCTGATGAGCTTCCAGTAGCCAGCAGTGTCTGCTTCTGCGTTAGGACACGGGTGCACACCCTGCAGCATGCTCACAGCTGCCTGGTACCTCTCAGCCCTTCCCTAGGTTACAGTTCCCACCTCTCCTCAGGGCGAGGGAAAGCAGCATGTCCTGCTTTGGGGGACATGGGACCTCCTGTGCCCCATGCCCACCTGCAGCAGGAGCAGGACCAGCACCCACACACTGACCTCGCCTGGCAGGTCACAAACCTTTCCTTGCACCGCCTGCTGTGAGATGAGCAGGGTGGTGGACACGTCGGGCGTTGACAGTGCATCCATCAACACCCTTTGGTGCTTCAGAAAGCAAACCACCTTCCCTTTCCAACATGTGTAATGAGAACTTACCAGAAGGGCTGTTGCTGGTCCTCAGGTTTGGGCCGGAGTCATGTTTTCAGTAGCAGTGTAGGGAGCTGACGGCGGTGGGGGTCTAACGCTCATCTCCAGATAGACGTTTCTGGTTTGCTTTCTTGTTTCATTCCTTTCTGTAGTTCATGTAACCACCATGAAGCAGTTTTATCTCATTTTCAGTGTGCGGTTCAAAGAGCTGGAAAAACCCAGACTGACATCACTTCTGCACGTAGAAAGTGTCATTCTGTAGCAAAAGGCGGTCGGAATATTTCTTGGCACTAGTGGCAGATGTGGCCATTACAGCTTAAGCTGAGATGGATTGCGCAGCCATTAGATGTGGGAAGTGCCCCATAGGTCTTTGGAGGTAAATTCTGCTCGGATCTGTCCTACACTGCAAACAACCCACGTGCTTCCCAGTAACCAGGATTTTCTCTCCCGGAGGCTTCCAAGGGTTGGGACAGCAAGTGATGTTGCAAATTGCATTTGTGGGGAGTAAAGGATGTATGACCCTGGGAACCGATACTGGGAAGTGCCCAGATCAGTCAAGGCTTCCGAGACTGGAATAAAGCAAATCTGGCAGAGCTAGAGAGAGGAGGGTGAGTGGTGGGGCTGCGTGCCTGGTGCCAGCGCCTGCTGATGGTGGGGAGAGAAAAGCTTCATCTCCCAACCGCAGCCTCACAGCAGCGACACATGTCGGAGTCCACTCGTAACAGGGGTGAGGTTAGAGGGGTGTTATCTCAGGGACCTTGAGAGGTGGGCCCTTGCCAACCTGATGAAGTTCAACAAGTCCTGCATCTGAGCTGGGGCAAGCCCAAGTACAAATCCAGGCTGGGCAATGAGTGGATTGAGAGGAGCCCTGAGGAGAAAGACTTGGGGGTGCTGGTTGGTGAAAAGCTCAACGTGAGCCAGCAGCACGTGAGTGTAGCCCACACACCAACCGTGTCCTGGACTGCATCAAAAGAAGTGTGGACAGGAGGTCAAGGGTGGCGATTCTCCTCCTCTACTCCGCTCTTGTGAGACCCCACCTGGAGCTCTGCGTCCAGCTCTGGGGTCTCCAATACAAGAGGAACATAGACCTGTTGGAGTGGGGCTGGAGGAGGCCACAAAGATGATCAAGGGGCCAGAACCCCTCTGCTGTGAGGCCAGGCTGAGGGAGTTGGGCTTGTTCAGCCTGGAGAAGGCTCTGGGGAGACCTCACTGCAGCCTTCCAGTATCTGAAGGGGGCCTACAAGAAAGCTGGGGAGGGACTTTTTAAGAGGGCTTATAGTGATAAGATGAGGGGTAATGGCTTTAAACTCGAGAAGGGGAGACTTAGATTAGATGTAAGGAGAAGTTCTTCACTGTGAGGGTGGTGAGACACTGGCCCAGGTCGCCCAGGGAGGTTGTAGATGCCCCAACAGTAGATGTATTCAAGACCAGGTTGGATAGGGCCTTCCAACCCAAACCACTCCATGATTCTTTGATACCACCTGCACCTACTTTCCCCTTCTGCAGCCACGCAACTGGTGGCACCCGATGGGTAAACTGGAGTGTTGAGTCTTGCCCTAGAAGACTCGGTTCTCCATTTATATTCTGCAGGCAATAAATTCTACCCAGCTGCTCAGCAACAAAACTGGTGCCTTTCTGTTCTGCTGCGTGTCACTTATTGCTTTGCATAATGTATTTCTCACTCATTTCCATATTCCTCTCCATTGTAGTGGTAAACTAATAAATCTGGGAAATTCGGAAGATGTTTTTTAAAACCCATTTGCTGACTCCAGCATTATTGAGAAGTTTTGGTTTGCTTTTTTTTTTTTCCCTGAGAGAGACAGCAAATAATTGAACAAATAGTTTTTGAGTTTTTTCTATTTGACATCTTTTGAAGTGGGGGCATTTTTTCACATCTTTCAAAACGTGTCTGAACATTCGCATTGACAATTGCACGAGGACACGGAAATAATCACTGAATTTTTTTACAGTTTGTGAAAACTTAGTTATAAGTTTGTGAAAAATACCAATAGGGTTCTAAATGATAACTCCAAGGAAAAAAAAGACAAAAAATTTGACCATTAAAAAAAAAAATCAATATTTTCCCCATATTTTTGGAAACAGAGGCAGTTCTTGTTCAAAAAAAATCAATAAGCACAGCTAGTACTTCAGCTTCTGATTATCTCATTATGGAGCCATTTCTGCAAGTGCAGAGCTGCAAAGTGCCTCCAGTTAATCATGCAAAAATCTGAAGGACTTTTAAAAAGCTTCGGGGCTAAATGAAGTCATTATAACTGCAGCCAGACCTAATCACTCCCTCGGTTCCTTGCTTGTGGCCATGGCAAAGTCTGCGAGCCTGTGGACCTGTCTGCCTGGACCTGGGCTGGCTGCGCGGGGTGGTTCTGGTGGTTGGTACAACCGAGCTGTGGGCCAACAGAGCTGTGAGCAGAGCTCCTGGCCTCGCCAGGCTCTTGCTTACACATCACCGAAGGGTGAGGAACAGCCAGCGTTTGGTTCTCCAAGGATAGAATCATAGAATCATGGAATGGTTTGGGTTGGAAGGGACCTCAAAGATCATCTCGTTCCAACTCCCCTGCCATGGCAGGGACACCTCCCACTAGACCAGGTTGCTCCAAGCCCCATCCAACCTGGCCTTGAACACCTCCAGGGATGGAGCATCCACAGCTTCCCTGGGCAACCTGTGCCAGGGTCTCCCCACCCTCAGTGTGAATCTTTTCCTTCTAATTTCCAATCTAAACCTCCCCTCTTCCAGCTTGAACCCGTTGCCCCTTGTTCTGTCACTACAGGCCTTTGTGAAAAGTCCCTCCCCAGTCTTCTAGTAGGCCCCCTTCAGATACTGGAAGGCCACAATGAGCTCTCCCTGGAGCCTTGTGCTGCTGTGCTAGTTTCTCAGTAGCTGTTCTCTCTTTTTAAGACCTGTTTTCTATCAATTCCCTTCTTTCTCCAGCGATGGCTCTGAGGATGGCAGTCCCCCACCCCGTGCCTAGCTGGCTTCTTGCATCTGCTGCTCCTTCCACAGGTGTCTGAAGGACTGAGCTCTGGTTTAGGTTGCTTCTGTGCTCTTCTTTCAGGTGTCTAAACAGGGGAGTTTATTTGACACACTCTGGCAAATCCTGCGGGCCTGAAGCTTTGGGTCCTAGTGGTCTCAGGTCTCCACAGACTGGTGTAAGATCTGCCAGATCCTTGTGGTGTCTGGCATAGCCAAAGGCATCTCAAGCAGAGTTGGATGCTCCCATTGAGGGAAAGGAATAAAGCCTCACTTTTCTCTGTTTTATCTCGCTTCTCAAAGTAGTAATGAGTTGGGAATTGAACACATGCTCATCCTTCAGGCAGCCTCTCCACTCATCTTCTAGAGCCCAGACTCGAACCTTTTTGAAGGCCCACCTGAGGACTTTCCTCTTGAATGAATTTGGAGCATTTCCTCTGCAGGAAATCCAGAGACAACCAAAACAGTCGCAGAGGTTCTCAGGCCCCTGCTGGAAACATGGCCCATGTTCTCGCATGATCCGAGGTGCCAGACAGGATGAATTACTGCTCAAAATGCATTAAGCCTTTTACGTTCCAAGCGGTTGTACGGTGGGAGCCACTGGTGGTGGTGATTGAAATTCCTGTAACCGTATTAGGGGAGGAAGCGGGTGCCAGACACATGATCATCCATATGCCCAGCTAAATCTACTCAGAATTGATTAAGTTACGCTGAAGGAGACCTAGAAATCAATCTGTTCAGGCTTGCTTGGAGAAAAATGACATACTGGAGGTGACACAACTTAATTCTATTTTCATCACTCTCTCATGCGCACAAGATGGGCACATTGCGTCTCCCATGTCTTCTCCCCAGGTAATTATATTTGCAAAGATAATAAGCTGTCATAGTAATAACAGTAAAATACTCTGCACCAATCGCAGGCCTCGCTGCTGCATTTCAGGCAGCTCAGATATTTCAGCCAAATACGAGCGAAATCAAACCAGGGAACGGTTTTTGGGTGGATGCTTCAATCCCAGGAGCGGTTTGTCCATAGCAGGGTTTGAAGTGTTCTAGGAGTTGATATTTTCTGTGCTTTTTGCTGTGCTGAGCACAAAAGAGCCTTGGCTCAGGACTGCTTTTCTGGGATTTGCTGAAATAATATAATTATTGGAAGCTAGATTGACGTAGCACATTTTAGATAAGCTGCATTATCCAGCATCAGGTCTTAAACTGGTCACACTGGAGGCTAAATTTTATTCTCAGCCATGCAGAAAGCATGTCAGTCGTAATAAGGTGGCTGTTCAGTTCTCTTCCAAAAGCAGTATTTTAAGTCCTATTCCAGGTGAAGCCTGCATAGATGAGAAGCTGATTCTTGATAAAAAGAGTTTTACTCTGTGTGACCTAATTAATTTTGCAAGAGGTTATTCCTGTTGTGGAAGAAAAAGGAGACTCAAGCTTTTACAGAGCGGGTCTGAGAAAATCAGTGGTAGCTCCTAGGAACTCCAGGACAGTTCTTCATCAGCACCACATCAGCTCTCTGGTAGGGCTGCTCGCTCTAGCCGAGCACCGGCAGTGTCACGTCCTGTCAGTACCCTGCTTGTCTCCTGCCTTGGATTAACACCGCGTGTGTTAGGAGAGCAGCTCTGCAAAGAATTGATTTTTTGGCAAGGCTGTGCAAGAGTAAAAACCAGGAGAGAATCACTGGAAACTCAGCTTTTGCTTTGCCCCTTCCTTTGTCTCTAAGCACGTGACTTTTCCCTTCCAGGCAAGAACTGAGATTAACTCTGTTGAGTATTATCTTTCTAATGTATCTCTCAGTACAAAGTCTTCTTCATCTAGATGTGAATTAATTAAACTGTGCTTTTGTTTCGATCATGAATTCTCTAAATTTGCAGTCCATGAAGATCTTTTATCTTTGCCAGCTCATCCCCATTTCCACCCCATTTAAAAAATGAACAAACCAGTTGACATTATTTTTCCACAGATTTTTTTTTAAAAATCAATTCTGTAAAGGTTGAGAACACGGAATCCCAGTGTGGTGGGGGTTGGAAGGGACCTCTGGAGATCATCTCATCCAACCCCCTGCTCCAGCAGCTCACCCAGAGCAGGGGGCCCAGGATCGTGTCCAGGCACCTTTGGAATCTCTCCAGAGAAGGAGACTCCACAACCTCTCTGGGCAGCCTGGGCCAGGCTCCGACACCCTCACACCAAAGAACTTTCTCCTCCTGTTCAGGTGGAACCTCCTGGGTTCTAGTTGGTGCCCGTTGCCCCTTGTCCTGTCGCTGGGCACCACTGACAAGAGTCTGGCCCCATCCTCTTGCCCCCCATGGGCCCTTGAGCTCTTGCTCAGCATTGATCAGCTGCCCTCTGAGGCTTCTCTTCTGCAGCTCAACAGCCCTAGGACTCTCAGCCTTTCCTGGGCACAGAGATGCTCCAGGCCCCTCAGCATCTTTGGAGCCTCCCCTGGCCTCTCTCCAGTAGTTCCTTGTCTCTCTTGGACTGGGAGGCCCAAAACAGGACCCAACACTCCAAATGTGGCCTCACTAGTGCAGAGTCGAGGGGGAGAAGAACCTCCTTTAACCTGCTGGCCACACTCTTCTTGATGCATCCCAGGAGACCAGTGGCCTTCTTGACCACGAGGGCCCGTTGCTGTCTTGTGGTTAACCTGTTGTCCTTCAGCACTCCCAGGTCCTTCTCCACAGAGCTCCTTTCCAGCAGGTCACCCCTCACCTGTACTAGTGTATGGAGTTGACATTGGCTTTCCTCCAGTCCTCAGGCACCTCTCCTCTTTTCCATGACCTTTCAAAGATGATGGAGGGTGGCTTAGCAGTAACATCAACCAGCTCCCTCAGCACTCCTGTCTGGATGCGCCCCATCAAGGCCCATGGATTTGTGGGTGTCTGGCTCACCTAGATGATCTCTGAGGGGTTTTGAGGTTGAATTTGGCATCTTCCTGTTCCAGGGTTCCAACTCCCCAGTGCCTTTGGCGGGTTGAGTGGTGGGACTCACCAAGTGCAGTCCAGTTGACATGGTAACATTTTACACCGGTTGCTTGCTGCTGCTCGCAGAAGCTCTCAAGGTGCTGGAGAGTTGTCCTCCATGTGTTTTCTAGCTGTTCTGACTTCATTTGTTGAATTACCCAGTAATTCATTACAAATAAGTTTCATTGGGATTTTTGCCAATATTTTTCATCAAAAGTGACATGAAGACAAATACTGTCATTATTTGTCCAGCTGTGCAGCCACATTGATATTCTCCGCAGGACTGAACCCATTATCAGAGCTAAATAACACCGATAATAAAGGGGATATCTCTCCACGGCAGCGCATCCAGTGTCAACACATGCACCTCAGCAAGAGCGAAACCCTTCCGTGTTGATTTAATAACCCTCCACACCCACTTCCTTCCCATCTAGACTTGGTCTGTAATCTCCCAATTGAACTTTTCTTTCTTCTTTTTTTTTTTTTTCCCAACAAAAACCAGCCAGCTTTTTGCACGCAAAACGTTTCACAACGGCGTGCTGAGTTTGATGGATTCATATTTCAGGAAGGGAAAAAAAAAAATACTCAGGCTGCTTCAATAATACATCAATATCGCGTTCCCAGATTGTCAAAACAAAAGATTTTATTTGTATTTCAAGTGACTTTTTGTTTAGAAGTATCTTTGTTTTACAATCTAAATACCCCTTTAAGAATATGTAACCAGCTCGGAACATTTCTCCTTCATAAAAACAAAATACCTCCATTATCCCCAGATGCCTTTTTTAACACTCGCAGGACTGGCATTTACATTTTTACTTTTACACTGTTCAGGAGCAGAAAACAAACTTGCCAGGAAAGGGAATACGTGATTCCTGCCCATTGCTTGTGGCAGAAGCTGCAGCAAACCCGAGCTGAGTGCTAGCACAGCACCTCGCCAGTGCTCTTCCTTCCCCAGACTGGGAGGAGGAGGAAGGTGTGGGTGCTGCAGGGCGAGGAGAGGGGCTGACCATGAGCTTGGCCAGTGCAGAAACCACCGTGACCACTCTGCTCCTGCACTGAGACAGGGATGAGGGCGGCACGGGACACTGCAGCATCCTTGGCGGTTCTCTGTACCATGAGACTGTGCAAGAACCTCTCCAGCTTCTACTGTAATTCACCCGTCTAATTTACAGCTCTGCTTCCCGTGCTCCTCTCAGCGCTGGGCAGCAGAACGGAGCCGTAAATCCGCTCGGGCCAAGGATGCTGCTCTCCCAGCCCTGCGCAGGGGTTGCTGGTGTGCCCGTACTTAGGTCGTTCCCTGTGGATGTCTCTTCAGGTAGGGAATTCTGAAAGGTTCATGAGATAATGGGAAATTTCTCTATATATAATCCTCCAAAAATAATCATCGTTTAAACGTTACTAGATCTACTCCTCTATTCCCCCTGCAAGCGCATCCCCCTCCTCGGGATAACACGTTCCAGCTCCTGCCTCTACGTGTGACCAAAGCCTCCTCCTTTGGCTCTGTTTCAATCAACCTCTGAGATTAGACTGAGATTAAATATTTTGTGTGTGTTTTAAGGGGAAAGATTAATTGAACTTTATTATAGGTTTAATGCTTCAGTCTCAATTTGCATTTTAAAAGGCGTGATCTCATCCACTTTCAGAATACTGCTTTTCGTGTTTACCGCTTAGAATTGATTCAGTGTTTGATAGGTTATAATTAAAGTGGGCACATTAAGGATTTAATAGTGCTTCTTATTGTTAAGAAGGATTAAAGAGGTGTTAGAATTCATACTTTAAATTAATGACTTTGATTAAATGAGGGCATGAGGGGATCCTTCGATCCTTACTCCTGTTCTGACCTTGGGAAACTTACCTGGGCCCAGGACGTGTTCTCCACAAGCTAAAGCTCCCCCCTAACTAAGCGTATTTTAGAGATTGGGTCTTAACGCTCTGAATTTTGATCAGTTCTCTTCAGAAAGCTGGTGACTGAGCAGTTCCCAGTTTGTGAAGAGGGGCCTTCTCCAGCGCCGTTAGATGAGTAGTTCAGCAGGATGGAGCCGAGGTTGCCACGTTTTTGAAGCCTCGCTAACTTCAAGTTTCGTGTGTTGGTCCTGTTTGGAGCATCGGACCCTCTGCACCCACGCAGCCTTCTCTCTGAAGGTCCTTGGTTCATTCTAACCAGTGAGTTGCGGATGTTTTCCAACTGTGTGCCTGGGGTTTAGGGTCAATGTGCAGGAGATTTCTTGGAGTTTTATGTTGTAAAGCACTAAGGACATCGTCTGACTTGAGCAGCAGTGCTGGGAAAGAGGTCGTTTGTGTCCCGGTACATGATTGCATCAGGAATGTAAAACTGTTTTGTCAAAACAGGGGAAATTCCAACGTTGCTCCTTTAGAAGAGAGTTCTATCAACTATGAACTATTTAATACTTCCTTGCTCAGCCATTTCTGGTACATGCTGTATTTTCTGCAGGATTCATCTTGAAATGGTGGCAAGTCTTCAGCTGTGATGTGGCACTACACCACAAAGGGGAGAATCCAGCCTGACACTGAGATCCCTGAGAAGGGAACGGTTGAGATCAGCCCAACAAAAAACCAGTGAAATCTTTCAGCTTGAAATATATCAACCTGTTTCTCTTCATTTAAAAAATGTCTCACTGAAAGGCTTCTGGTGTTGAAGTTCAATAGCAAACATTCGCTTTCCATCACAGTTTCAAATGAAAACAAAGTATTGAAACACGAGGATTTGCCACAGAATAGGGATCCCGTCTTCTGCTCAGCTTTAACCATATGGCTTCTGCTCCAGACTCTAAGAATCTGAATTGTGAAATGAGAGAGTAATGAATTGGGAACAGCAACTCCGTAGAGTGAATAGCAAATGCTCTTCTTTCCCCTGTTATCCCTCCTTTCCTGCAAATCTAGAGGTGAAGAGTGAAAGGTGTTCAGATGCTGAGAGCTTCCCTAGAACTGTGTGGCTGTCTGCACAGCAATTCCTGTGGCAAAATGAAAATCCAGCCTGGCAGAAACTTTGACTCAAACAGCTTTTCAGAAATCAGACAGACAGAAGCAGAGAGTCATCGAGTGGTTTGGGCTGGAAGGGACCTTAAAGATCATCTCGTTCCACCCCCCTGCCGTGGCAGGGACACCTCCCACTAGACCAGGTTGCTCAAGGCCCTGTCCAACCTGGTCTTGAACACCTCCAGGGATGGAGCTTCCACAGCTTTCCTGGGCAACCTGTCCCAGTGTCTCACCACCTGCATAGTGAAGAACTTCTTCCTGACATCTAATCTAAATCTCCTCTTCTGCAGTTTAGAGCCATTACCCCTTGTCCTGTCACTATAAGCTCTTGTAAAAGGTCCCTCCCCAGCTTTCTTGTAGGCCTCCTTCAGATACTGGAAGGCCACAATGAGGTCTCCCCAGAGCCTTCTCCAGGCTGAACAAGCCCAACTCCCTCAGCCTGTTCTCACAGGAGAGATGTTCCAGCTCCCTGATCATCTTTGTGGCCTCCTGTCGCCCTGTTCCAACAGGTCCACGTCTCACTGGTAAAGCACAACTTGCCGATGCTCTTGCACCTACGCCAGGATCTTCCTCTCAGGCAGCTGAGTCTGTCAGCTACAGTAAGTCGGGGTGGGCACACAGGAGTCGATGGAGGGATGCTCAGTTACATCCACTGACATCCTTCTTTTTGCCTTCAGGTCCATGGGCTGGATGACTGTCTGTTACTGTCTGCCATTAAATTATTCATCTCCAATAAGGACTGAATTAAAATTTCATAAGACGGTTGGATAATCCTGGAACTCAAGCTAATAGCAGAGGACGCGCTTTCTGAGATTTGTAAAGGACGTTGCACCTGTAACTCTTGTTAAATCTGCTTGTAGTTGTACCATGAACAACCAGTTCTTGGAACTCATCTTTTTGTCTCTACCTATGGAAAAAACCAGTTGTTTGAGGACCACTAAGCAGGGCTACAAAGATGATTAGAGGGATGGAACACTTCTACAAAGACAGGCTGAGAGAGTTGGGCTTGTTCAGCTGGAGAAGAGAAGGTTCCAGGGAGACCTTCTTGCAGCCTTTCAGTATGTGAAGGAGGCCTTACAAGAAAGCTGGAGAGGGACTTTTTACAAAGGCCTGTAGCGATAGGACAAGGGGTGATGGGTTCAAACTGGAAGAGAGGACATTTAGATTGGAAATTAGGAGGAAGTTCTTCTCTCTGAGGGTGGTGAGACACTGGCACAGGTTGCCCAGGGAAGCTGTGGCTGCTCCATCCCTGGAGGTGTTCAAGGCCAGGTTGGATGGGGCTTGGAGCAACCTGGTCTAGTGGGAGGTGTCCCTGCCATGGCAGGGAGTTGGAACTAGGTGATCTTTGAGGTCCTTTCCAACCCAAACCATTCTATGATTATATGACTAGAGGATTTGTCCATGCTTTAGTCACAACGTGAACTATTTGTCACCCACTCCGACTGTTCAAATGAGTGCATTATTAAATGAAGGCATTATTAAAGTTTTCTGTAAAAAATGTACCATACCACGTATGTATGAAGAGCAGGCTGCTACGCGTGGTTATTAATTAACTTATTAAGTTATGGTACGATTCATTTTTCAAGTATCTTTGTCCAGTTTTACCACTGGCGAATGTAAATACATGAGTCTGCAGAGCTGCTTAACTCTGATGTTGATCTTTGAAGAAAGTGTCACAGAATCACAGAATGGTTTGCGTTGGAAGGGACCTTAAAGATGGTCTAGTTCCAACGCCCTGCCATGGCCATGGCAAGGACACCTCCCACTAGACCAGGTTGCTCAAGGCCCCAAGAAAAGCCCTTCACTGCCTGCGCGTCCTTCCCTGCTGACTTCATGCTGATGCTGACTTGGCATGTCTGGAACAGGTTAAAAAAAGGCAACTGCCGCCTGGTCAGGAATATAACTTTCAAATGGACGTGAAGTGAACCTTCAGAGGAGACATGCTGGGGCAGAGCCTGGGTTCAGGGCACGCAGGCAGGAGCAGCTGCCTGGCCACCGGTCCTGGTTACCCCTGAGCCCCGGGGACACACGGGCTGCGTTACGCTGACTGCTGGAGAGAATCCCAGCAGTGCCTTTTGGATCTGGCGATCTCAGGGAGCCAGAAGAGGCACCTTGCCTTCATGCCTCCTGGAAACAAACCGTCTCTGATGGGTTTTATGCCCTAAGCCATGGCAGAGCACCTCCACCTTTTAATGAATTGCACCATTTTCTTTCCAGGTACTTCACCTGGTAGCTGCCAGCGAGAGAGCCCTACGGCAGCACGATCCATCTCTAGTGCCAGCTTTATAGCCTCACAGAGAAAATTGGCAAGCCAAAGCAAATACCTGTCAGTGGCATAAAACCGTTGACTCGGCAATTCTCTTGGACGGCTGTTCGTGAAGGGGTAGCTCAGGCACTATTTCACAGCCCTGTAGATTCATGAGTTAATATATGTAGGATCATGAAATGGAGTCGTAGCAGACGCCTAGGAAAGTCTGTGCAAGAATGGGGGGAGTTGTAATCCCATCTTCTGGCAGAAAGATAGCGCAGGAAGGAGAAGTCAGCGCTAGGCCCCATGCTGTAAAGGTCTGCTCCTTTGCTGTGTAAATCAAGATAGTTCCAATCTCTGTAAAGGAGATTTAGTTCAAATTCAGCCTTGGCTGTAAATTTTTTGCCAGCTTTTCTTTTGATCTAATAATTTCCCCCCAACCCCTCCGTTTGATCGCGTCTCAAGTCCAACCAATCCCTGTTCAGCGAGGGGACCGTTTCTCCGGCACAAAGCCGCGCTGCTTTAATCCCGGGGAAGCCGGTGATGAGATGCTGAAAGGAGCCAACGGGGCTTTGTTGGCAGTGAGGGTAGAGAACAGGCTTAGTCAGGCTCTTCCGTCACTTACCCGCCCCCTTGCCAGCCATTAGCTGCTCCTTGGACTCAAAGGATGAGATTTCTCTAATGAAATTTTAGATGACAAAGAGCTGGCAGCCTGATTCAGGGCTGGACACCTCTGTGTCACTGCTGGTGGGGAGAAACAGGCATCTCCAGTGGGAATCATCAGACCTGGCTTGGAGACCTGTGTAGGATGAGGTGAATGTCCTGATGGGTATGTCCGTGTCCCTGCACTGACTACAGGAGAGGCCAGGGACAGAGGGAAGCCAGGGACAGTAGCTCAGGTGTCAACAGCTCCATTCTAGCCAGCTCTGTTTGGGCAGGCTGTCCACAGCTGAACTGTTCAAGGCATCTGTTGGTGGAAGGGGCTGTGGGCTTTGTCCACAATAAAACCTCTCCAGAGGCAGCAATGACAGCTCGTGGTCATGGGAGGATACCAGCCACGCTCTCCTCTGCCCATGTCAGATGGCTTTGGGGCTTGTGCTCAGCCAATTCTTATGTACCTGAGAGTCTGTCTCATGATGATGCTCCGTGAGAGCTTCAGAGCAGAGCCGAACCTAAACTGGAGAGAGTGTAGACCCGCAGAGGGGACAAGAAATCTGTAACAGGCACACTGGGCTCACACTGGGCTCTGCACTGGAGCGCAGCAGTGAAAACAAGGGCACGTGAGGGTGGTGAGACACTGGCACAGATTGCCCAGGGGGGCTGTGGATGCTCCATCCCTGGAGGTGTTCAAGGCCAGGTTGGATGGGGCTTTGAGCAACCTGGTCTAGTGGGAGGTGTCCCTGCCATGGCAGGGGGTCGGAACGAGAAGATCTTTGAGGTCCTTTCCACCCCAAACCATTCAATGATTCTATGAGCAAAAAAGAGCTGAGGGGCACCAGGAGCTGGGAAGTACACACAGGTTGTTTTACGGTTTTATTTTTGTTCATTAACTCTCTGATCTTTCCACATGCTGCCATCTGTAGAAAGCACACATTGTACATATGGGATTTTTATTCATGCTGTCAGGGGGAGCTGGATTATTTCCAGATGTATCAGCTCCTTCCCTTCAATATTCAGGAAAAAATACGGCGTTCTGTAGAACATTCTTGCTGGAGTTTCAAAATAATGGTCCTTTCCCTGTTGTTTTTCTGCATTTCTGTTTTGTAAACATTGTTTTTCATCACCCTTCTGTTCCCTGTTCTTCTATCCTGATTCTCATCGTTTACATCCCTGCTGGAACCAGTGTTGTCAATAGAGCTAGTCAAATAAAGAGAAAACCAATTTGGGAGTGAGCATCAGGCCAGACTCTGCTGATGTGAATCAGAGCTGAGCCAGGCTGTGGGTGGGTGCCAGTGGTGCACAGTCTGGCTTTGTTAGACTCCTGTTACCCACTGTTCTGAGGAATTCAGAAGACCCCAGAGACTGTGTCCAGATGGGAAGGTGAAATGACCAGGAGGAACCTGTCAGGAGGAACCGTTACTCATCCAGGAGTGCGACGATTGGGAAGTTTGTAGCTCAGTGGTGATCACATTCCAAGCTTAAACCATTTCAGACATTTAGAAAAGGAGCTGTGGCAGTACCAGGCAATCTCCGTTTGAACCTTGCGAGAAGGTAGCCTACCAGGACTTCCCCGTCCTGGAAATTAGAACAACGATGGGAATGGGTTCTTCAGGGCACCTTCGAGACAAGGCGAGCAGCAAGACTCTCTGGAAGCCATTGTCTGCCTGGATTCCATCTTGAAAGGAGTACTCAGTTACACTGCTGGGAAGCCACCGCTTTTCCCACCTAGCGATGACATAGCGGAGCAGTAATCTTGACAACATCTAAACAAAGGGACTTCTAGTAAAATGGAGGAGAGAAGAATGACCAAGGCAGCTTTTGCAGAGTCCATAAATCTATGCGCTGATAAATGACTTCAGGAAGTGCATCGCACAGATGCAGAATCCTGATTCCCATGGGGAGCTGACGATAATGACTTCACAGGTTGTTGCTAGCGGGGCACAGCCAGTCAATTCTTCTCTTTTATGGCTATCTGCTCTCAGGAACGCATCCATCAGGAGAAAAATCCTTTCTAAACGTTGAATTTATTTGATGGCCAGCCAAGTGCCAGTGCCACGTTGGCTGAAGCGCGTGGCTCAGTAGCTAATACATAGATTAACAAAAGCTTGCTGCTCCGTTTCTTCCTCCTTGCTGGAGACAACTGGTGGAGCTCTGGACAGCCTGTCACTCATCCCTAACGGACTTCTTGGCTCACAGGACGGTCAATTCCGGGCTGCTGTCTTTCATCCCGGCTTTTCCAGGAATTAGTAGAGAAACTTTCTGGTGCTTGGCTGTGGGCTTCTTCAAGATAATTTTAGGTGATTAAATGGAGGATGAGCGGTTGCTTGTGATTATTCAGACCTTCTGCCACTGCTCTGGCTGGTATTCTTCAAACGACACCCTTGGGGATTAGGAAGAATGTTGGCATCGCTGTTGCATTCGCTGCTGGTTTTGCTTAATTAATAGCTCTAGTTTTGGATGGGTCTACACAAAAAACCCTCCAGCTTGAGCCAAATGGTGTTTCAAACCCACGGTGGTTTGTTCATCGGGGTGTAATGTCCAAAAGCCCTGAGAAAACAGCACTCATGAGCTGTTCACCAGAGCACTTTGCCAAGGCTCTTCTAGGCGGCTGGCTCGGCCACCCCAGCCCGAGAGCAACACCTTCAGCCCAGTGCTGTGGTGGTCTCCCCACTTCTTACTGGTAAGAGATGTAATGAGCTGGATGTGCAGCTCTACCAGCATCCAAAATTCCTGACTCGAAAATCCTAAAACTGGCTTTAACAAATCGTGAGTTAATTTTCCTTCTCTTTGTTTTTTTCAGCAGTAGTTTGACATTTTTCTTCTTCACCTTCTCTTTCTAGCGTCTGGTCACCTGTATACATTTTTTTTGCTGATCTGGGTGGGCCGTAAGAAGCTTGTCTCCTGTAAAGGCAAGATGAGGCTTCCATGTACACAGAGAAATGAGGAGCTGAGGAATGATGATATGTATCATTATCAGAAGACTTGTAAGGAAATAATGGTAGCTGCCACTGGTAGATTCAAGATGATGTTTACAAGATAAATAACAGCAACCACTTTATTGGATCTACTGACTTAGGAATAGGAACAGATATATTTTGCCACCCAGGAGATGACACATTTTATGTCACCTTCCAGTTCTGTGTACACACGGCTGCTTGTCAGCGCTGGGTGTGAGCCTCATCTCTCTGCCTCCGCCTCTGTGAGCAGGGCTGCTTTGTTCATCCGTTTGCAAGCCCAGAGAAGCGTTGGCATTAGCCTCCTGCTCCTGTTGGTCCCTCCAAGGGTGGCTGAGGTGGGACAGGTGAGGAGCACAGCCCGCGGTGCTGAGCCACCAGCACAGTTCCCGCTGCTGGATGGGTGTCTAGCCCAGCACAGCCTGGGCAGTGAGGAGATGACCGTGCTGCTGGGCTGTCCTGCTCCACACCTTGTGCCTACGCACTGAACTCTCTGCTAATCGCTCCGGTCCTCGATCTGTGCTCAAGCCGATGTTCTATTAAGTCGTAGTTGTTTGACAAAATGAGATCTCAGCTCGGCATGAGCCAGAACTGAATTCCTGGTTTCAGAAAGATCAGAACCTCAGGCTATTTTTTTATCATTGTTGTTGTTGCTGCTTCTAAAATCTTTGAAGTGAAAGCCAGTGACCCGTCATCCTCCTTGTACAAATTCCTCTCCTTGCTGCTGTTTAGGGCAAACATAAGACTGATTTCTCAAGGCCTCCGAATTTCTGAATCGTTCTTTTTTTTTGCCTGCAGCCCACTCTTCTCCTCCCCCAAACTGTCAGGTAAATGAAATTCTCTCCATTGTGTGGATAAGCGAAGAAGCTGGAGGTTGTTGGAGTGTTGTAGAAATGGCTGCTTTATTTATTGCTACTACGTCATGATGAGGCCAGGTCTGTACTTGCTGGAGGAATAGCTGTGCTTAAATGCATGGTTTTAACAACAAACGCGTTACGTGTACGTCCTGTATCTAGGTTATGTGGCACCGTTCTGCTCTGGTCCCTCAACCACCGCCCCTCGGGATCGTTCTGTTCCAGCCCATTCTCTCTCTCAGCTCTTTTCATAAACTTGACCACCACAGGCTTAAAAAACTTGTGAGATTTCCTGATCTCACTTTTCAGCCTCACAGGGTTAGCCTGAACTGCTCTTGGAAGGAGCAGAACTTCAGGCTTTTTTTTTTTTTTGCTTTTTTTTTTACTAAAAAGCCTTGAAACTCAGGGAAACGAGCCTGGCAGAGTCAGCAGGACGCGCTGACCTTGGACTTCAAAGAGAATTTCTCTGCAGGGTCCTTCAAGGCTGTGCAGAGAGGGGCCTAGCAGGACTCCCCAGCTTGTGATGGTGTTTTCACCACCCATTGTAGACCCGCAGTAAAAAAATGTGTGAAATGAATCAAAGTAGAACCATCATAAATAATTCCTGGCGGCTCCTTTCAGGTACTCCCAAGTTCACGGGATATCCGCAGAATTCTCCAGCTTGTTTAGATGTGCCTTGTGCGTTGAGTCCTGCGTCACGTTACTCTAGGACCAGCCTCTGGAGCTGGATAGTAAAGAGAATAAAGTACCATGGAAGTTGATCTTGTGCCCATCTGAACCTGTTCTGTCTTCAGACATGTAACAAATACTAATTAATTCGCAGTTCAGCACTGGAAAGTAAGGTGCCATAAGCTTCATTGCTCAAGTGGAAAAACAGTGGCAAAAAAAGTTTAAATTCCATGGAACTGCCCAGTGTGACTCTCTCCAAAGATGTCTGGCTGGCTGCTGGAGCTGAAGGACCATTGTTGTACCTGTCAAGACACGGTGCTGGCAGCCAGGCAGGGATGGCTATTTTGGAAGGTCTGAGCAGGGAAGCAGATATCCCACTCCCATGGCTTTTCAGCGGGAGAGACTAGAGACATGAAAGGGCCCAGCAAACCAAACTGTCCAGAGTTTCAGGACCTGAAATCTGAAATCACTCACTCTAATCGTGAATCACAGGCAATTGTCTTGAACTTCCACACAGATCTTTCAAAGCAACCATGTTATACTCTGTATATCCACCTGATGACATTATTTTCATGCTGATATCCCTGCATGGCACAGAGGCTCCTTAGCTCACAGCCATCACTGCTTAAGAGCCATGGGAAGACCTTTCAGAAAAACCTAAGCAGGGAAAAGGGAGAAGGGAAGCCAGGGCATTTCGAGAACACTGGAGCAGCATTACCTGGCGGGCTCTGGCCTCAGAGCTCTTCATCTCCCTGATTTTATGGCCTTGCTTAATGATGAGCTGTGATGTTTGATGAAGCCGTGAATCGATCTGAGATGACAGCCTGATAGGGACGTATCAGGTGGAAGATAAATCTCCCTGACTGGCAGCCCTCAAAGCAGAAGGAGCTCTTCCCTTTCCTCCACCCTTTGTGCCCTTGCCGGCCGTGATCCAGGCGCAAGCTTTGATCTTCTGCAGGTAAAAGCAGAAAGCTCTGATAAATAAGTGAAGAGGAGGCTTCTTAGCAATCTCTCAGCTTCGTGGGAAGTAGCAGGGTGGACTTGGTGGGTGAGCGGCCGGTTTTTTATACCTCAGCACTAAGGTCTTAGCGTTCGGTGACAGGGACATGATGTGTCGTAGGAAAACAGGCGTAGGGAAGTTTGGGGTGAGGCACTACCAAAGCAGTTTGTTTCAGTAAGATTGGGGCTCGGTCATTCTAATAAAATAATATTGCCATGAGAGTATAAGAATTGAGAGCAATCAAAGCACATTTCCCAGTCTCACCTCCAGCAGTGTTTGCTGTCAGGGACGTAACCACGTTGTGTTTTATTAGGTTGTCTCCTTGTGACTCTTCAGAGTAAAATGTAGCACCTCTAAAACCCAGAACAGGAGGATAAGGCGCAGAATTTCAGAATGCCGTGGTGTAAAAGGCAAAGCAAATTCAGCTTGCTCAGTGTAGAAGAGAGAATGGAACCAGCAAATGGAGTTGCTGGTTATCAGCAGGTTAAAAACTCTGAGGCTTTCATTTTTAGCTGTGGGAGCTGGACCCTCTCACGTGGAGTTTTCTGTGAATCCGTTGGCTTGTTGGAGCGAGCGCTTGTAAAACTCTCAATCGTATGAAGCAGGACTTGAACAAAGCATCTGTAACATTCTCCTTTTCCTGTGAAATTTCTGAACTAGAACACAGCCGACAGATTCGGAGCTGGCTCAGTGGAAACCAGGAGCAGGTTGTTGAGCTTAAGGAGTCAAAGCAAGAACCCCGGGGAAGGAGCTGAGGGGAGGGTATCTCTGAGAGTGTCTGCGCTGTGCAGCCAGCCTGGCCGGGCTTAGAGCAGCGTTACTCGGCAATAAAAATAAACAGCTACATATTTCCTACGTGGCTCCAGATCATAGCCAGCCCAGCCCAAAACACCCCAAAAGCCGCGCTGGCCAGACACCATGGACAACCCCTCGCCGAAGGCCACATTACTCCACGTGTTCTCAGCAGAGACTTCAGGGCAATTTCTTTTTTTTGCAATTTCCTATTTAACGGCTGGTCTGCAATGTTTCTGTCTTGCAGCCCTGGTAGATATATAGCTGATATTCTGAGCAATGTTAGTGTCACACTGCTATTTACTGCCCTGTTCCCACAGAGTCCGTGTGCCGTCATAGAAACCTCCTGTTTATGGAGATGGGGGGAGAGAGATTGCCATGCAAAGTTAAAGATCTCTTTCTAATAACAATCCAAACGTCTCTCTAACACATAGTTTTACAATCGGCAGGTTATGAGCTACTTCAGGCAGAAGTGCTGGCGGTGCTACGTGGAGCTTTGTGCTGGGAGACAGTCGCACACCCCTTTTGGGGTCTGAGGAGCAGCAGAGTCCACCCAGAGAGACTGGTGGTTCCTTACAGACATCCACTGGCTCCGTAGATGGAAGGAAATGAAGAAAGAAGGAGAGGAGAGTGGTGTGGAATGAGAGGAGAACGTCTGGAAGGAGAGGAGAATGTGTGGAAAGCAGGAAAACTTACGGCGTGGGTGAAATAGGAATAGTTGGTGGCCAAAAAGAAGGAAGAACCACACCAGTGTCTTTCTTAATGCACCTTTCTGCAACTGTATTTTGAACAATTTTCCTGACTTTTTCCTCTAGTATTTTACTATTTAATTAAAAGCATCGTTGTAATAATAACAGCAGCAAGATGGGGGTTTTTCCAGCTGACTTGCTCATAACTCTGTCCTCAGCTAATAAACTCGGGTGCTCAATATTCCAACACCGCCTTTTAGAATTTATTTTGTCTATGATATGGTTATTGCATCCCATAAACAAGAAGCATCCTCAAGTTACCATTATAATAAAACTGTTACATTGCACGGCTGTTTATATAGGAATTACAGAATGTGCTTTTGCACGACTGAAAATATATATATTTAGTTCACAGATTTATATGCAGGTGTTTTGTTGGCATTTTCAAGTGTAAAACTACTGTATTTTGGGTGTCTGAACATGTGGTGGTGTGCTGTGGTGGTCCCGTGCTGGGCAGATCAATGAAGTCTACGCTGCATGTTTAGCTGGGTCATTTTGAATCCTTGCGGAGAGAGCCTTGATTGAGAGCTAACGTAGGTTATTATTATTTCCTGAGTAAACAGCAGATTTCCTCAGTCTAGGCTTGCTTCCTTCCAATGAGTAAGTCCAGAGAAAAAGTAGAACATATTTGATTAGTAACCAAGGTTGAATATCTGGATATCAAGTTCTAGAGCATAAGTCTGGTGAGAAGTGGCTGAGGGACCTGGGGGTGTTGAGCCTGGAGCAAAGGAGGCTCAGGGGAGACCTTCTGGCTCTGCACAACTCCCTGACAGGAGGTTGGAGCCAGGTGGGCTCGGGCTCTTCTCCTAAGGAAGAAGTGACAGAACAAGAGGAAACGGCCTCAAGTTGTGTGAGGGGAGGTTGAGGTTGGCCATGAGGAACAATTTCTTTGTGGTAAGGGTTGTGAAGGGCTGTGCGAGGCTGGGCAGGGCAGTGGTGGAGTCCCCATCCCTGGAGGGGTTTCCAAGCCGTGGAGATGTGGTGCTGAGGGACATGGGTTGGTGGTGCCCTGGCAGTGCTGGGGGAACAGTTGGACTCAAAGATCATGAAGGTCTCTTCCAACCCAAATGGTTCTAGGATTCTATGATATGTTGAATGTTTTTCCTACACTTTGCAAACTGGGTGTAATGCTATAGTCATCCACTGAGGAACCCGGGGGATAACTCTTGTCTCAGCATGTTTCATCTGCATGAAACGATTGTTTGGTGGAGAAGTGCTCCAGAGGGAGAGGAAATCTCTGTCTGCCGTTGAAGGAGAGAGTGTGCAGGAACAATGGGAGCCTTATTTGCATTAACCTTTCCACCCAAGATTGCTTGAGTGACGTTTTATGAGTAACCACAACTCGCTGAGAACTCAAAAGTGCTTAGAGAGTAACATTGAACCGAGCAAACAGGAAAGCAAAGAGGGTCAAAGAGAGTTGCAAATGGGAAAGTATTGTCTGTAAGGGCACCCCAGGGAAGTAATTAGGCCAAGAACTCTGGGTGGGATGCAGCTGATGGCATCGTTTCTTCTTGCAAACAGCCTCAATTGTTTGATCCCAGCCCTTGTGCTGCCAGTGCACATAGAGTTACTTGAGTGAGCCCACTGGTATTCAAATCCTGTTCCGAAGCCACACAGTGTTACAGATCTGCTTTGAAGTTTGACACAATACTTTTTTTTTATTTTTTGGTGTAAAATTACTTCTTCTTAAAAAAAAATAAATCATGGTAACCAGAAGCTGGGGCAGGGGGGGAGAAATGTTCAAGGTTTTCTTTTTCTTTCCATTTTCCCTCCACTGCAGCCTCTCTCTGTCCCTTTCTATCCATTTTGAATGGGAGGAAGGTGAAAAGGAAAACAATTAGGGATTAAAAAGGAGATACATGAAATGGAAAATATTTGTGAAACTGGGCAGGTGTTGGAGATGACATTTTTCGTGACAGTTTATGGAATCTCACAATCCCCTCTCCCTCCTCCTCTTCTCTTTTCACTAACTACATGTCAAGACCCCCAGCCCCAGAAGAACGAGGTCAAGCCGTTAGTGTGAGAGCCAAGAGCACCCTCGGCCTGTTCTCTGGGTACACAGGTTGCCCAGGGTGGCTGTGGATGCTCCATCCCTGGAGGTGTTCAAGACCAGGTTGGACGGAGCCTTGAGGAACCTGGTCTATGGGAGGTGTCCCTGCCATGGCAGGGGGGTGGGACAAGATGATCTTTGAGGTCCCTTCCAACCCAAGCCCTTCGATGATGGTGTACGCACAGGCTGTCTGGGTGGGTGTTAGGAAGTAGTCTGTGTGTTAGAGATCCAGCATTTCAACTCCAAATCCTGGGGCGTTCATCTTGCCGGGTTCATAAGAAAGATTCACCCAAGTGGCCGCTGGCTGATTACAAAGGATTTATTGTTCTCTAAAAACAAAAGCTCTGTCTCCTGCAAGCCCCAAATACAACAGCAGCCACTTCCCTGCCTGCTTTACGCCTTCTCCCAGTGCTTTACACCAGGCAATAAAGAGGCCAACCATGAGAAAAAGAGCAGGAGGTGTGGACACCACTGCTGCAGGCTGCAGAGCGGGCAGGGGGGAGATGGGGAAGGACTCCAGAAGAGGTGAGTGGAACCCCAACCGCTGCACGGTGAGTGTGGCCGTACCGGAGAGCGAGGCCCCGTGGGGAGCACCTGATTTCTGTCGGCCTTGCCAAGTGCTCTGCGACTTCAGCAGTTCATGTAACGTGTTTGTGCTGTTCTCTTCCGCGTGTACGGAAGGGCTTGGAGGAAATACTTTAATCGATATTTCCAAACAAAGCGCCAGTATTCGCTCAGTTGAGACTGAAAACGTCATTTTGCAGGTTTTTTTGTTCCACGGAACTTGAGCAGGAACTTTGGGGGAGCTAATCTGCTGTCGTTATTGTCACAAGCCATGTCATTCGGTTTTTAAAAATTTAATTTGGTTTAAAAAAGGAGAGAGAATTTATGAAAGAAATTCAAAATGGAAGTAGCGATTTCATCTCATCATGTCAAAATTATACAGAAAGTGCATCTCTTGCAGCGTTATCTCAGAGAGGACTGAAATGTTTTGTTAGAAATTGTCTTTCCCATAACAGAAAATTTACAAAATGCATTAATGTGAACTTTTCACTGAAACCACAGATTTCTCTGGCTGTTCGCGGCACTGGCCTGCACTGCACTCACCGGTGTTTCCTTTAGCAGTAAGAAATGTTTCCTGGCTCTGAGTGTGCTGGGATGCTAATAATGGCCTTGGTGTAACTCCGCGTTCATTTTTGGCCAAGAGGAGCAGTACAGCCGGGATGGCAGGACTTCCATCAGTGGTCTAGCCTGTGTTCCCCATTCTGAAATCACTACTGAGTGATTTTTATTCAAATTAACGAATTTCTCCTCACGCTTTTTACCTTCTTAAAGTGTACGGGCAGCTCTTTAAAAGCATTTGGGTATCTGAGTACCAGTGATACAAAACTGGGAGGAGCGGTTGATACACCAGAAGGTTGTGCTGCCATTCAGAGGGACCACAATAGACTGGAGGAATGAGCAGAGACACCTCGTGGAGGTAGAATCATAGAATCATAGAGTGGTTTGGGTTGGAAGGAACCTCAAAGATCACCTAGTTCCAACCCCCTGCCATGGCAGGGACACCTCCCACTAGACCAGGTTGCTCCAAGCCCTGTCCAACCTGGTCTTGAACACCTCCAGGGATGGAGCATCCACAGCTTCCCTGGGCAACCTGTGCCAGGGTCTCACCATTCAACAAAGGGAGTTTTATCTGGCTGTTCCTGAGCCTCATGCTCGGCAATGAAGTGGATGTGGGAGAGGTGGAATAAGGGAGCAGAGCAGGCCCTAGGAAAACAAAGCACGATGAGTTTGGGGTGTCCCAGTGCCAGCAGTGAAATGCCCACGCTTGGCTCTGGTGCTGGAGGGCAGTTGAAGGGCCAGGAGCTGCACATGAATCATGGCAGGATGATATTGCTACAAATCACCAGAGCTGCACTCTCACCGCCGATGGTATGATGAAAAGCTCCAAACTGATTTATCACGTGGTGATCCATCTCACGTCCCTTGCTCTTCAGCACATACATCACTGCAGCCATTCAATGGGACATGCTGCTGCTCAGAGTCGTTCAGGGCTGCTCAGGGGACATCCACCACTGAGAGCAGCAAACGGTCCCTTCTTCCCATGTCTCCCATCAGCTGACACTCTAGGTGTTCCTGCACTGTAAGATGCGTGACTTTATCTGCCCACGTATATAAAAATGTGTCCCTTTGAGGGGGAATTCCTCTGCCCTCGGTTACGTGTTTCTTCTGCAGGTGCATAGGCATGAGCTAATCACCGTAAACTCATTGTAGAGTCAGTGGGAAGAAAGAGGCTCCTACAAGAGGGAGTTGTTCCCACAGTCAGACAGTCATAGAATCATTACAGAGTCATGGAATGGTTTGGGTTGGAAGCGACCTTAAAGATCACCTAGTTCCAACCCCTCTGCCATGGCAGGGACACCTCCCACTAGACCAGGTTGCTCAAAGTCCCGTCCAACCTGGCCTTGAACACCTCCAGGGATGGAGCATCCACAGCTTCCCTGGGCGACCTGTCCCGGTGTCTCACCACCCTCAGAGTGAAGATCATCCTTCCTAATTTCTGATCTAGATTGACCCTCTTCCAGTTTGAACCCATTACCCCTCATCCTATCACTACATCCACCTCAGCTGGGTCAAAATAATTTCCTTTTGAAGATGCCACTGCCTTCAGAGGAAGCCTGGAGTAACCGGCTGGTACAGAGATGTGTCCCTGTTAGACACCTAAAATGAGAGGAGATTAATTCTGATTATTTGCTGAAAGCTTTGCTTGGACTTGACTTGTAATTTTTTACCCATTTTTCAAGGAGAATGAAAACCCACCCAAGGAGCACCACACCTGCTGAAGGGGGGGTGAATAATGATTTCATCCCTGCCAGCTCACGGTCTGTGCTCACTTGAAGGCAGCGCTGGCAGGAGGTTGCCAGCTGCCTACTTTTGCTTCCCGATTAATAAAGGGTAAATGATGCTTAGATAGATGTGGCTGTGCCCTGGCTTAGTCCTTGGAAGCTGATGTTCCTTGTCTCTTTGTTAGTGGATTCCGTGGTCCACTCCTTGTCTGGAACAGGTCCAGAGAAGGGCAAGAAAGCTGGTGAGGGTTCTGGAGAACATGTCTTATGAGGAGCGGCTGAGGGACCTGGGGTTGTTAGGCTGGAGAAGAGAAGGCTGAGGGGAGACCTTATTGCTCTCTACTACTCCCTGAAAGGAGGTTGTAGAGAGGTGGGTGTTGGTCTCTTCTCCCAAGTAACTAGCGATAAGATGAGAGGAAACAGCCTCATGTTGCACCAGGAGAGGTTTAGGTTGGATATTAGGAAAGATTTCTTTACTGAAAGTGTGGTTGAGCTTTGCAACAGTGGTGGAGATCCCATCCCTGGAGGTGTTCATAAAACATGTAGATGTGGCACTTCAGGACGTGGTTTAGGGGTCACGGCAGTGTTGGGTTGATGGTTGGACTTGATGATCCTAGAGGTCTTTTCCAACCTTAATGATTCTGCAATTCAGCAGTGAGTATCCCAGAAGATAATTTAACTGTTGCTGCATAGACTCCTGAATTTTGAAAGGTACATGAAAGGGCCGTGCCTTCACCAAGCGCATCCATCGCTGTGGTTACAGCACAGTGGGGTGTGATTCATATCAGCTCTCATTAATCTGGAAAAAAAAAAAAAGCTTTGAAAACATCAGGGAAAAATATTAATCAAATAATCATTTGAAAATGTGTTGCAAAATAAATCTGAAACATTTATCTGACTGCTGTTATTTGACCAGTTTGAGTGATTAGCTGCAAATCTGCAGATCATTATAATTATTAACAACTGCAGGAACAAACAGGGAAAAGAATCAATGTGGCGGAGGGGACAGTCACGGTAACAAAGGGTCGTTTTATTTGAGGATCTCATGGGCACTCACAGCGAGTGCTCGCTCTGCACGAACCGCGGGGACACAAGGCACAGACCCGTGAAGAAAGGTGCACAAAGATGGGGAAAAAATCGAGCTGTTCGCCCAAAAAACCAAGAAAACAGAGGCTGGAGTCATTCCGTGTCAAGTCAAGTCTGCCCAAGCGTCCTGCATCCTCCTCTGCCGCCTTTGATCAGACGGGCTGGGTGGGGAACACCGCAAAACCACAGGGTTAGAACGTGCTCCCAGTAGCACAGTTCACGGGCAGATGGTTTGCAGGCAGAACGGGTCAAAACACTCAGTGCAACTGCGAGGCAGGAATGGCTTCTGATTGTGCCAGCAAAAGCCCTTTGGAGCCAGGAACTTCATACGCATGAAGGTCCTGAGCTTGGGTCAGCTTCACTCTTACCTAAGTTAAGAGCGTAGCCGCTGCCAGGTGCTCACCACGGTCAGTGGGAAGAGGAGGAGGAAGGGATCTCCAGAGAGAAGGGTGAAGTAGGATTCATCTTAGCCACAGCAAGAGACAAGCTCTTGCCTGGCCCCGAGACAAGCTTCCAGCACCCGCAGGAGAGCAGAGAGGGAGCGGGTGTCATCACGTACGTCCAGGTGGGCACTGAAACATGAAATGTGTTGCTATCAATGACTGCGAAGCACGCAGGACAGTGAACCTCTCCCAGTAATTCCACAACCAGTCCATTATTCCGGCGTGACCCCCACACCCCGGGCGTGCAGTGGTGTTGTCCTGCAGGGATCTGCTCTGGTGAGCACTGGCACGTGTGCTGAGCTGCGCAGCCCCCAGCTGAGCCTGAGGCACCCCTGGTTGCTCTGCTCTGGGGTTGTGCCCGGTCTGAGCATCGTGTTGATGTGGTGCCCACAGCAGCTGAGCTGGCGGTTCACGGGTTCTCCTCACCACCCTTGGTGCTGTAGCGTTGAGGTGCGCGGCTTGCTGAGGTCCATACAGCAAACCTCCACCACAGCGACGGTAGAGAAGCTTGGGGTAGGGGAATAATCTCCTGTCACTCAACTCCTCCCGTGGAATTGCTTATTGTTCCCATTAACCGACACTCGGCAACAATACAGGGTGCAACGGCAGCTGGATATATTGTGTCAAAGCAAGACACCTTCCTTTATTAACTCCGAGATAATCTCTGACTTCACCCTTCAGAGACACATATTAATATTCTACTTGGAAAGACAGAAAGAAAATCAATAGAGCGGAAAGCTCTGCGTGCTGTTTGTGGCAGCCAGGAAGGATTCATTTGCCTTATGACGCTTTGTTGTGACAGATGGTTACTTTGTGCCGTTCGGAGGAGGCCCATCCAGCAAAATTAAGATCTTTATTGGGAGAAGTCGTGACAGATTTCATGAGGGCAGCAGTTTTAGGAGAGGCATCCAACAACGGAGCCTTCGCAGCACCTCCTCCTTTGCCGTCACAAGCCGTGGCAGCTTGGGGCTGTTCATTTGCTCGGTAGCTCTTTGCTCGGGCTCCAAGTCCTTGCAAACAGTGGCCATGTTGGCAGGAGCGGCGGTTGATCAAATCCAATTGTGTTCCTGTAGCTTGATGAGTTCCCCAGCTCCGCCAGACCTCGGTGAGCGGCTGCAGCAAAGTGAAATCTGGTGATTTAACCCGTCGTTCATTAAACCAGCCTGACCGGCGTGTCACCGCCCGTGCTCTCGGAACACGGCGTGTTGGGTTTGGCTTCATGAATGACCTGAGCTGGCCTTTCTTTAATGAGACAGAAGTCCCAGCAGCCTTCTCGGGACCTTCCATCGGTGGTTCCACGGCTCTGTACACAGCAGAGAACCTTGTCACGAGACGGGGGCGAGCTGCAAAGCTTTTCTTCTTGTAATGTGCATTTGAAACACGTCAGCAACGCACTGGCCTCGGCGGTTCCGACATCGGTGCACAGCGACTTTTTAAACTGCTTCCACTTTCTGCAGCCCCTCCTGGATTATTTCCCATTATTATTCATTGAGAAAATTCCGTCTGAATCGTGCCTGAATTCTAACCAGCGTAATTAGGTTCTGCCTCCTCCTTGCAGAGAATAAAGGAGCCTCTTTGGTTCTCGCTCTGAATTCGGAGGTGAGGTTTTGCTGGGTATTTATAAAAATTTGCTTTTCTCTCCTGAGTCAGCCCTGTTTGAACATTAAAGAGGTGATTCAATCTAATCTAATCTAATCTATGTGCCTACATTTCTTCCTCCAAACCTGCCTTTTTTGTCAGTTTGCCTGTGAAAATCAATGAACCTTCCCAGCTGGAACAGTGCAGAAAGTACTTGCTGAGGAAGTTCTTTCTATTTCAGAGGAGCAGCTACACACGGAGCTCTCGTTCAGCTCTGTCTGCCCCACCTGTGGGCAGGACAAATCATTCCCAGTCAAAAGCAAACCACGTTACAGTGGAGAAATACAGCTGCTTAACAACTGGAGTTACCAGTTGCTGCCCCCTCCCCGAATGACCGTGCTCACTCCCTGGCGAGCTGCTGCGGGCGGCTGTGATATACGGCGTAGCACAGCGCATTTATTGACCAAAACAGAAGACCATGTCCAAGAATACGAAGTTTTATTGATTTGTTTTCTTGTAGACGGTCTTTTCCCCTGAAAGCTGCAGCATGATCATGATTTGTTTTCATCTCTAACTTTTATATATCTATTGATTCAGGATGGGGAAAACAAAAAGGGGAATTGAAGTTTGGTCTTCAGATCTATCCTTTGTTGTGTTTGCCAAGAACTTGAGAGCTTTGAGGAAGAATATAAATTCATAACCACAGTTATTTGGGTATCATTCCTAATGTACGGTGGAAAATGCTCCCAGGCAATTCATTAAAGATGTTTGTCTGTACCAAGGAAGAGAACACGTAATATCCCTTTGCCAACCAGATATTTTAGTTAAGGTCACCTTACCCTCTTACAGATCTAGAGAGCAGCGTAGATTTTTCCCCAACCTGCTTCTTTAAAGTCCTCGCTTCTCTAGGAATTGTGTGGCCACTCAGAAACACAGAAGGATGTGGACTTGTAGTATATATAGATATATAGATATATATACTAGATATAGTATATCTATATCTATATCTATATATAGTGTATCTATATATATAGTATGGTATAGTATATATATACTATACTATATATAGTATAGTATATATATACTATATCTACTAGTATATATTTACTATAGTATATACTGTACTAGATATAGTATATACTATCTATATATACTATACTGCAGTATATGTGTATATAAAAATCTATGTATAGTATGAAAGTAATATAATTAGATGCTGATCAAAGTCATGGTGCTCCTGGGAAAGTAGTTTATTTCTTCAGATCGAGGCACCTCGGCCCATGTATTGATCCAGTACAGAACGTTGTACTTGCCCTGTGATTTCTGCTGTAGACGGCTGGAAAAAGCTGGAAAAAGCAACAGACTGGGGGGGCAGAGAATGGACTAAACCGTCAGAGTGGACCTGCCTTTGGTGGCTGCAGATTGGCTGTTCAGGTTCAAGTGCTCGTGTCCAGAAGAAAGGAGCTGGCCCTGATTTGGTTTCACAAAGAGCTTTGAGGTTTCCAAGTGAGAAGGAAATGCAGAGTGTTTTCTTGCCACACAATTTTGCAGATTTCCCTTTCTGCCATCTCACTCTCTTTGAAGCACTTACTTCCTCTTGTCAAGCTCCTAAAAATTTCCCGTCAGACCCGATCCTCAGAACCACGATGGCTCTGCAGGAGAAGCTGGCTGCAGCTGCACAGCATATTCAGATGGCAGTACATGGCAGCAGAAATGTTCTGACCAGCAGGATTCCTTCTGCGACTTCAAAATGATGCAGCTGGCCTCAGGGAAATCCAATTGCCAGTAAGTGAAATCCTCTGTTTTGGCCTTTGCTTCCCTAAGATTAAACAGTGAACTAAAGGTACAAGTCATCAGCCGGAAAATAAACTCTTGGTAAAGTGACGTATTTGTGGCACAGAGTGATGGGTGGTTCAGAGCTGATATGAATTCTTCATTCTGCTGAAACAAACAGGGCTTGGACTTTCACCAGCAGCATGTTCGCTCTGTACCCAGGCCTCTCACCATCCCTGGGTGAGGTGTTCAGGTCTCAGGTTGGGACTGAGCAAAAATCTAAAGGGGCAGCTCACATTGTTAGTGCCTGAGGAAGGTGGACAGGCAGCTGCTGTTACCCGGAGAAGATCACAGAATCATAGAATGGTTTGGGTTGGAAGGGACCTCAAAGATCATCTAGTTCCACCTTCCCCTACCGTGGCAGGGACACCTCCCACTAGACCAGGTTGCTCAAGGCCTCGTCCAACCTGGTCTTGAACACCTCCAGGGATGGAGCATCCACAGCTTCCCTGGGCAACAACCTGTGCCAGTGTCTCACCACCCTCAGAGTGGAGAACTTCTTCCTCATTTCTAATGTAAATCTCCCCTCTTCCAGTTTGAACCCATCACCCCTCGTCCTATTGGTACAAGCCCTTGTAAAAAGTCCCTCCCCAGCTTTCTTGTAAGCCCCAGATAGTGATGTCCAAGCTCACAGGCAGCCTGGAAAATCTCATCTTCTCTTTCCCACTAGAAGACTGTGCAAGTGGAAATACCAGCTATTATTTCCTGGGCTGGCACAGCCAAGGGAACGTCTGGGTCCAATGACTCTGCCACTGTCCTGCTGAGTGACCCACGGCGCTTTGTTCCTTCCAGTTTCTGTGGGCAAACAACCTCCTACCCACGTTTGTGGGTGTGATCAGTAGCCAGGGCCTGGCACCGCTCAGTGTGGTACCGGTGACCTTCTAGTGTTGGCTCGGTGTAATGACAAGGTGAACACTTGCATTTTTTTAGTCAAAGGTCCCAGGTTTGAATCCTCTTGCCAAAAGGCTGCTGAAGGACAGAATGTACCATTTTGAAAGGGCTCCGAGATCCTCTGCTGGAAGGTGTCAACTGAGTGTAAAGCTGCCTTATTATCCTCAGCAGGGCTGAGGAGCAGGTGCACAAACCTCCATCCAAAAAAGGTTTGCATGTAATTGGCATCACCTATGGAGACAAAGCAATCATTCCGGGGAGGTGGGAACAAAGGAGACACAAAGTATGTGCCTGTCTGCTCACAGAGCACCTCCCGCATCCCTGCGAGGAAGGATCAGCCCAAGGATCCAAACGGCTACTTCTGATAAGCCCTCTCTGCTGAGGCACCGCATCCCCTCCAGCCATCGGTGCAGACTGGGGTTTTCATCGCTATGCTTGATGCAAAAAAAAAAAACCAACCCCAAAATGGAGTGAGACAGTATTATATTTCAATTAAAACTGCATGAAAATTTTGGCCGTGCTTTTTAATGTGATAATGTTAATTAAACTGTGCTCTCGTGTTCTGAAGTCGTATAAAATGTCTTGGAAAAGGAAAAAAAATAATAATAGTAGAAATAAAATGGGGCTATTTATCTACCAGGAGATTAAAGGGCTTCGTGTTTCCTTTGTGAATTTAGATTTCCAGAATTAAATGAGTGTGAAGTAATGATATTTTTCAGCAGAATCATTACCATATTTATTGCAATGGAAAATATGCAGCATTTCATTGCTATTGTACTTAACTCACCTAATGGTACCTCTCCGCTCGCCAAGCACATCCCCTCCCAGCGACGGCCTCTGCGCTCGTGTGAACAGATCCCATCATCCAGCCAGGTTCTGTTTTTCTGAAACCTTTCCTGGGGTGTTTCAGGGGGTAGTGAAGAGAGGAACGTAACCTACGTAGCCCCCTCCTCACCGATCCGGCCTCCATGGCACTGTGTGGGGAGGAGATGTGGAGTGGAGGTGTGGTGCACCACTATTAGCTACTTAAATACCCATCGTGCTCTTTTTTACCCCGACACGACCTGTGTTTGTGGTACACACCACACTTAGAAAGCGTGAGACATTAGAGTTAGGGAACAGTTCATCATACAAATATCTAACGTATGGAGAACAAGTGCACGCACGGACACGGGCAGGCAGAGGGGTTGAAGCAGGTAGATGGATGTTCCAGTGCAAAGCCTGGAGATGTCCTTGTGATAAAGTAATTACTGTATTGCGGTTGTATTCAGCAAAGGGACAGCAGGGAATATTGAAGGGGTGGTGCGTGCTCTGTCTTGGGTCTGCTGGTCTGTCTGTCTGCACAGAGACGTGGCCTCCTGCCACTTAAACCCAGCCGTGACAGCACAGCAGCTGTTTAACTGGGCATGGTGACACCACAGAAAAAGCACAGGGAGAAAAAAAGACTCATGAGCCAGCTCCCTGGCTGGTCAAAGCCAATCATAGAATCCTAGAATGTGAGGGGTTGGAAGGGACCTCTGCAGATCATCGAGTCCAACCCACCTGCCAAGCAGGACCATAGAATCTAGGGCAGGTCACACAGGAACGCATCCAGACGGGTCTTGAAAGTCTCCAGAGAAGGAGACTCCACAACCTCTCTGGGGAGCCTGTTCCAGTGCTCTGGAACCCTCACAGGAAAGAAGTTCCTCCTCATGTTGATCTGATGCCGATGCAGACAGACGTTGTCCACTGTCCAGCTGAGGCTTTTTCAGTCTGGCTCTAGTAGGTGCCTTTGAGTCAGAGAAAAAGAGGCTCAGGGGAGACCTTATCACTGTCTACAACTCCCTGAAAGGAGGCTGTAGAGAGGTGGGGATTGGTCTGTTCAACCAAGTAACAAGTCATTGGACAAGAGGAAATGGCCACAAGTGGCAGCAAGGGAAGTTTAGATCGAATATTAGGAAGAATTTCTTTACTGGAAGCATTATCAGGCATTGGAAGGGGTTGCCCAGGGCAGCGGTGGAGTTCTCATCCCTGGAGGTGTTTAAAAGATATACATATAAGATATACATAGTGCTTGGGGATATGGTTTAGTCAAGGATTTGTCAGTGTGACGTTAATGATTGGACTTGATGATCTTAAAGGTCTTTTCCAGTCCAGGCAATTCTGTGACTCTGAGTCAGGGCACCAGCGTGGACACTCTTGTGTGTCAAAGCCACGGTGTTTGCAGAGTCTGTAAAGGCGGCTCCTGATAAGTTGACAGGACGAGTGGTGAGCATTCCCCAGCCATTCTGGGTACTTTCTAAGGCTACTTTCTCATACGTTTGAGTAGAGCAGAGAATTCCTCCAGGGCAGCCCTATTCCAGCTAGTGGGGCCGCTCCGCAGGACAGAGCTTAAAGCTGACTTCTCATCACACATTAATGCACCCCTATTGAAACACCCGTTTTATGGAAGTTAGAGGAGAGGAGGAAGGCTGTGAAAGGAATCCTCATCCCAATGACAGGAATGAGAACTTTTTTGTTACTCTCCCTTTCTCCTTGCGCAGCAGCATGTTCCTGGGGCTCTAACCACAGAACGGAGCTGCCTCTCCTGGGTCTCCCCAGTGACCTCCGTGTAGTGTCAGAGAAGATGGACAATCAGGGAAGCGATCACATAATTGGTGTCAGCCTCAGGTTAGGGTACCGAGAAAGGGAAATCCAGGGCACGCTGTAGAAGAGAGGTGCTTCCATTTCTTCAGCCAAACACTTGCCTTCAATTTTCTGTTTACTCATCAGTTCTTGGAGACCGGTACTGAAAGTTGGTATGGCTTGGGTTGTCCTGGTTATCGCTGGGGACTTGAAGAGCAGCTGAGAAATGAGTAACAGTGATAATGATGTGATACTTCTCACCACGAAGTATAGTGAGGATTTTTCTGCAAAATTCCAGGTTTCTAGAAGCATCTGAGGTTTGGAGCAATCATAGGAAATGTCCATGTCCTTTTGCTGGTGGAGATGATCATTCATCACGATACAGAATGTCGGGAGCAGGCGTGGCACAGCTTGACACCCTGAATTCCGTTTATGGCAGAATTTGGAGTTTGATGTCCAAGCAGTAGGTATCCCTGTTAGCGCGAGTCAGTGTTCTCATCTATATTTTCCTTCCTCCTTAGCTGTCTGCTTTGATTTTGTCAGTCATTGAGCTTTTAAGAGTTATCCATTAACATTTTTAATCCAGGAGTGACAGCTACTCTGGGCACAAACCTCATATGAAGCTGTTTGTTCATCTCTCAGAGTGGGAGCAGAAAAATAACAGCTCATAGGCTGGGACCTCCAGAGAGGTGCAATAAAACTGGGGAATCGTCTTGTAAACTGAAGAAGAAATCTCTTCTGATAACATATATTTGTCAGCCTGACATTCTTTATTGCTCTTCAAAGTCCAAACTATAATGGGGACTTTGGGGCCAGGAGACTTTATGATGACAAGTCAGGGATGGGTCAAAAGTTCTCTTCCCTCAAGGCTTTTGATGCTGCTATTCCTGCCATTCCATACACAAAAGAGAGGAAATGAAACGGGAGAGATACCGTATTATAGAGAAGATGTTTCTTGGGTTTCTTCTGGCTTTTCTCTGATAAACATGCTCCCCCTACTTCTGACTCTCCCTCCGTGCTCCCTAAATTGTACTGGAAGGTGAAATATTTGTTTAGGGAAGTAGAGGCTGGCCCAGAAATTGTGATTTAGGATTCCAGTCTTAAGGGTGGGCTTTAATTGGTTTGGCAAGAGGCGTGCGATGGGTTTGAGTGGCAGAGGCAGTGAACCAGAACAGATTTTCCTGTAATACCAACATTTTAAAATGGTTTTGCAATTCATGAAGCTGTGAGCACTGCTCAATATAAAACACGTTTTATAAGACTAGGAGGGTTTTTTCCCCTCTCTCTCTCCAAGTGTCAAACTGAGCACGCACAGAGCAGGGAAGGCCTGGGACTGGTCTCAGTGGTCCAGATGCAGATCAGAAGTGACAGCAGTGAAGTGACATGGGTGGAGGGTTGAGGTCGGTGAAAGTGGCACTGGGTGTGTGGATGTGTGGGGAGATACACGCGGCCAGTACCCCCCGTGCGAGACTCAACTCTTGGCAGCACTGTGTCTGCACTATAGGAGATCTCTGTGAAGTCAGCTGGGTGAGATGTGGAGGTGGAAACCAAAGTCCTCCTGAAAAAGTGCTTCGCCCGTGCTGGCAAATGTGAGGGCAGGAGGGATGTTCCATCAATGCTACGGGCTACTGGTGGCTGGGGATCTGTGCCAGGTTTGGAATGTGAGTGTTGTGAGACTTCCTCTGAGCTGACATCTGTATGTCAGGTATGTAGGGAGAGCACAAGTCTTGTGAGGAGCGGCTGAAGGACCTGGGGTTGTTGAGCCTGGAGAAAAGGAGGCTCAGGAGAGACCTTCTGGCTCTGCACAACTCCCTGAAAGGAGGTTGGAGCCAGGTGGGGTTGGGCTCTTCTCCCGAGGAACAAGCGACAGGACGAGAGGAAACGGCCTCAAGTTGTGTGAGAGGAGGTTGAGGTTGGCCATGAGGAACAATTTCTTTGTGGCGAGGGCTGTGAAGGGCTGTGCCAGGCTGGGCAGGGCAGTGGTGGAGTCCCCTTTCCTGGAGGGGTTTCAAACCTGTGGTTCTGAGGGCCATGGTTTGGTGGTGCCCTGGCAGTGCTGGGTTAACAGTTGGATTTGATTATCTGAAAGGTTTCTTCCAGCCCAAATGATTCTATGTTTCTACAATTTACATTTCATATGGAGCAATCTCAGCACTGGTTGTTTCTTTGCTTCCAGATTGCACTGGTCACATCCTCTCCGTAAATAAATTCACCTTTGAGATTTTCATTCAGAGTATTTAACCCTAAGACAACCAGTAAACATCACGATGCTCTGAGGGGGTGGAGTATTCTCCCTGGACACCCTCCAGCACCTCAGTGTTCTTGTGGTGAGGAGCCCAAAACTGACCCCAGGGTTCAAGGTGCGACCTCCCCAGTGCCCAGTCCAGAGGGATGATCCCTGCCCTTGATCCTGGCGAGAGCACAGAGAGCTTCCAGGGTCAGAACCAGGAGGAACTGCACAGAATTGCATAGAAAGAACTGTCAGGATGGTCTGGGTGAAGCCTGTGGGTGAAGGTTGCTACATTCTGTGATTCTATGATTCTATTCACCCCCTCGGGACATCTCTGCAGCCTCACAGACAGTCCTGGGATTTCTTTCCCCTGCCACCTTTCATCTTGATAGCAGGGCCCGAGGCTGCACCGCAGCTCACTGGTCGGTAGCCCCGCGCCGTGGGAGACTGGGCTCCAATCCCTCTCTCGTTCCCATTGGAATGACTCTACATGAGTAAGCCACTGCACGGAGCAAAGGCCTCCATGGCAGCCTTCTTCCCAGCATCTCCAAGTGGAGGGAGGAGCTGAGGCTGAGGGGGGGTCAGCTCCTGATCTCGGCTGCGGGAGGTGCTGAGCCTGCCTGCCACATGGACACTGGGACTGTCACCTCGGTGGGTTCTGGGCTCTTCCCTTGGCCTGAAGGCATCTTGAATGGTAGCCAGGACATAGCCGCAGGATGCACTTGGTGCACATTCCACCTTAAAATAAGTAACTATGTTCTTCACATCCTGGAGAGCACGTCTCCAGCAGGGCAGGAGCTCCTTGGTATTCCTGCCCTTCCTCCCCAGAGATGAAGGAGTCTTCCTCTCACCTCCAGCTCAGTTAACCCAGAGGACAGCACATCCCCTTTGCTCGTTATACCGTAAAGTGCGATCAGCATTTTTTGGAAACCTCATTTCCAGGGTTTTCTGTGGCGGTATCTGTGCACCAAGCCGCGAGTAGCTAAAACCTTATATCCACTTTTAATCACACTAAATCAATGCACCAGAAGGGGGAGGTTTAAAACCAATTTTTTATGCACCGCTGCTTCCCCTGAAAAGGCTCATTACAACCCCAATCAATCAATACGGCCTGTAACTCTAAAGTAGCTCCCGAACGGAATCAATGCTGCTGATGAAGATGAGGGGGTGGAAGGAGGGAACAATGAGAGGGAGTGGGAAGGTGTTAAACCAAACAAAGCCTCCTTGAAATATTTTGCCTTTCTTGGAAGACAAAACCAGCCTCCTTCGGCGCGTTAGGCTGGGATTTAGAAAGGGGTTTGCAGCTCTGTGGAGGTCTCTTTTCGGTTGAGATGCTGCTCAAGGACCACAAGAGGGCAATGGAGGTTGGAGGCAGAGCTGGGCCAGGCTCTGGAGCAGGGATGTTGCCTCCTTGCTCTGCCCACCTTCCTTCACAGCACCCAACAACTGCCGTCCTCCGCCACGCAGAGAAAAAGATGAAGTGCCACAATAAGAGCTCTTGGGTTTCCAGGGTTGCTTTTTGGGAATCAATGAGACATTATAACAAATAAAACATATGTCTGCGCTGTAGCTAATGCTGCCTAAATCGCATTAAGCCTGTATGGTCTGTATGTGTATTCTCAGAAAGGTGCGTGGAAGCGATATTGATCTTTTGACTAAGCGTCCTAATGAAATACAAATCTGCTATCATTTAGAGAGCCATCTGTCATGATGAGACATAAAAAATGCTACCAGCAGAACAATAACTATAATTCAATTTGAGAATCCAACCTACTCTCAGCAGGCGTGGAGCAGCCGGCCCCAGCCCTTGGCCTCCGGGATCGATTCTGTTTGCTGTGTTAAACTTTGTCAAAGGGTAATAAAGAAATCAATCAATAAGGTATTAAAGAAATTTCCAATTATGGGTAAGGTACTTGTTGCAGAAGACCTCTTTAGCCTGGTGTGGTGATTTAAAATCCATCTACATGGCCTGAGTTTTCTGGCCGGTGGCAGAGTAATTTAATGCTTGTGGTGTTATTTTCTCCAACATAGCGGTAAACTGCTAAAAAAGAAGTAGTGCACATCGACTGAGACAGAAACTAGTGACAGCAGGTTAATGGAGAGGTCGTTTTCCTTATGCTTTCCAGGCCACTGGTGATGCAGGCCTCCCCTACATGTGAGTTTTCAGGAAAATTAATCCAAATTAACTTCTCAAGTGGGTTGGTTAAACCGTATTAGGCACCTCTGTGGACATGCTCGTTCAGAGATAAAATGGGCTTTCTCCAATTGAGCTTTGTTCCGTTTAAGCGCCGGTTCATCAGCACTTGAGCATTTGCGTGTGTCTCTGGAAGGCGGCTGAGCCGCAGGGTCTGCAGAGCTGTGTTGATGGGGGCTGGATGTGAACAACCCCATGGCGGCGAGGCAACAGGTAATAAATGGTCCAACGATGGCTCTGGGCCTCGTTTTTCGGTCTTATCGATTTTAATTGCGATTCTTCGGGGCAGGGTCTTGCCTTAGGTGACAGCAGGCAGCACAGCGATGCTCCGCTCCCGGCCAGGCTGAGCTGTGGCTCTAACGTGTTTCTGAAGGCACGCTCCGTGGAGCTTTCACAGCCCTTTGTGCCTGCGTGTTCCTGTTCCTCATCATCTTTCTCACCTGTTTCTTCACACCAGCCCTGTGAGGGCCAGGCGAGCTCCAGCACAGGAACGCAGGCAGAGAGGCCGTGCATGGAGCAGCACCGGGCTGTGGGGGCTGTGGGGGGCCGGTCTTGGAGCCCCCAGAAAGAGAGCTGGCAGGGGAGAAGCTGGTTACCCCAGAGAGGCAGCCCGCAGGAACAGGAAAATCTCTCCAGGACCTCCAGTCCTCTTTCCTTGATCCCTCCGTCACTGCTTTGTCCCTTGGGTAGCCAGCACCTCCCGTCTTAGAGAGGCAATAAAACCTCATCTGGGCCAATTTTTCTTTGGCCATCTATTTGGGGGGAATACTGTGATTGCCAGGAGAGAGGGATCTGGGACCTCGGAGCTGAGCCGTAGCGGGCACGTACCACAATACACCGAGAGCAGCATCCAGTGACGAGGACAAAGTCCCCGGGGAGGGCCCGGTGCTCCCGGCACGGCTCCGAGCCCCAGCCGCAGCGATGCCGTCTGCCTGCCCCGCGTGTTGCGTGCGGCCCGCGGGCACCGACACGACCTCGGCTTCTTTTGTGAGCGAAACCCCACCTTGTTTCTTTTGCAGAGGAGCCAGACGAGAGCTCGTGCGTCGACAGCATGGATCAAGAGGGGAGCAGCAACACGGTGCAGGAGAAAAGGGGGGAGAAGCGTTTGGGTTGTGTCACACACTCAAAGCAAACGCTGTAGCCACAGTCTGATTCTTCTCCATTCCGTTCATTGTTTCCTTCCTTCCCCAGCCGGTATCTGTGCTCTGCAGCGGTACCGCTCGGGCCGTGAACCCCCCTGCGAACCCACCGGTGGGGGTCTGGTGAAAAGCCGTGGCTCTGTGCGCTGCTGTATTGTCTGCGATAATATATGTCCAAATTATTTTTTTTTTGGAACCTTTTCCTAAAGTCTTTATCTGCCAGGCTCCAGGCTGCGGGATCGATGTGCTGCTGTGTACTCATTCGCTCGCCGCCTCTGCAGCTTTCCTCTGAGAAAGGCTGTGCTGGAGCTTGGCTTGTGACAGTCCCTGATAAGCCAGATTACTGTTTTCTTTCACAACCGTTTCTCCAGAATCTCCTGGGGAATTTTTATGGCTACTGAAGTTTAGACTCCCTCACTGGGGAAAAAAAAAAAGGTATTTTCGTATTAATCAAGGATCTTTTTCATCCACATGATGATCGGTATTAATGACCCCGCATCTAGTAGCAGTCTAGGCTGTTATTTTTGAATGAATGAAGGAATGTCTAAAGGTGGATTTGATTCATCTTCCTCTGACAGAGGAGAATCAGGTCTGTGAGCACTGGATTCTCGTGGATTTGTGTGATTTGAGCTACGTGGGGACTTGATGGGGCTTCAGTCTGGTGGAGTTTGCCGTGAAGCGTTCTGCCACTGCCCGGGAGATTAACAGGGCGAGTAGAGAAAGGGATGGAGCAATGTGGGCAAAAACTAACCGGAGAGACTTTGTAGAGAGAGACTCCTCTTTCCCCAGCCGTGGCAGAGAGGGGCCGTTCCTAACGAGAGACGCGGCCCCACTGCCTCACAGCTCCAGATGCAGCATCCGCGGCACCGGCACACTCGTGCGGAGCAGACATGGAGCTCAGCTGAGTTGGGGAAGGAGGTGCTGGGAAGGGGAGTCTCACACCGCATGAGGACCGAGGCCTGGCTGTTGTTGAGACATGCCCAGTGCACCTCTGTCCCTGAGCCCAGGCGAGGCTTCTCCCTGGCATAGGAAGGACTGCAGTGGTAGGAGGTTCTTGCCTTTAGGGTATGGACCACGAGGGCGGGATATCATAGAATCATAGAATCGGGTTGGAAAAAACCTTTAAGATCATCCAGTCCAACCATAACCCCACTCTACCAAGTCTACTGCTAAGCCATGTCCCTCAGCACCACATCTACCCAGCTTTTAAACACATCCAGGGATGGTGATTCAACCACTGTCCTGGGCAGCCTGGGCCAATGCCTGACAATCCTTTCAGTGAAATTTTTTTTCCTAATGTCCAACCTAAACCTCCCCTGGTGCAACTTGAGGCCATTTCCTCTTGTCCTACCAGTTGTTACTTGTGAGAAGAGGCTGACCCCCATCTCTCTACAGCCTCATTTCAGGAAGTTGTGGAGAGCGAGGTCTCCCCTGAGCCTTCTCTTCTTCAGACTGAACAACCCCTCAGCCGCTCCTCACCACACTTGTGCTCTAGACCCTTCCCCAGCCTCCTTGCCCTTCTCTGGTCCCACTCACTCCAGTACCTCAATGTCTTTCTTGTACAGAGGTGCCCAAAGCTGAATCAGCCAAGCTCCCGGGAGGCTCCAGCAGAGGCAGTGCTGGACGTACAGCTATACCATGGCTGGGAACTTCATTTAATCCCATGGTGCTTGTAAATATTTTACCGTCTGGTATTAAGGGGACATAATTATTGCAGCTTAAAGACAAGAGAAGCTGTTTAATAGGGATACTGTCAAAGTATTTTCCCCTAAGTTTCAAAAGCTGTTATTTGGTCTCTGTCATTGGTAATAATCCCTTGAAAGCTGGAAAGTGAAATGTGCTGCTTCCTTTGCAATTGTTTTTCTTTGTTATGGGTCTCAGCCAAAGAGCAGAACATGCACTCTAAGTCTCGATGAGTTGTATTTGAGATGAAGGGAAATAAACGAAGAAGGAACAAATCTTAAATTCTCTGGGAGAGCGAGGAACGCATCTGGGCGAGCCATGCTCTCCTGGTTTGGGAGCAGCAGAGCCTGGTGCCAGCCAAGAGTTCCTACACCCACAGCTGGTGCTGATCCACCTGCACTGAGCGCCCAGAACACACCGTGATGGCCCTCCTGGAAAGGTTTGCCTGCCCCCATGTTCCACCTCCCCTGGGCTGCTCTGTGATCCCGTATGCTAGTTGAAGTGTGGTCAAGCAGGTGGGGACCTACAGCATCCAGGTTCTTGGAGTGGAGAGGCAGTGGGAAGAAGGATTGCAGGTGGATGGGGTGGGATGGTGATGCCTGGGACCCGTCCGTGTCTCACTCGAAAAGAGAGAATCTTGTATGTCCTGTAGCAGTGAAGTGCCTCCTGTTCTCGCAGAGGTGTAGGAAGGGATGTGAGAAGGCAGCGTGAGCACCCTCACAGAGGTTGGCTTGGGACCTCTTGACTTCCCCGGCATGCGGGATGCAGAGGTGGTGGAGGCCCCATCCCTGGAGATGGGGCTTTGAGCATCTTGATTTAGTTAGAGATGTCCCTGCTGGCTGCAGGGAGGTTGGACTAGATGACCTTTGAAGGTCCCATTCTATAATTCTGTGATTCTATGATTCTATTTTCATCTGTGGCACAACAGGAAGGAACAGTTCCATCGTTAGTGGGTCTGACTCTTCCTCCAGCCAGCGGATGCTTGGTTGGTTAAAATGATGTTCTAGGCAGCTTCACAGCAGAGCTACTGGCAGCGCTCTGGAAGTCGTCTCCCTCCTTCTGCTTTGTAATGACACTTCCTTCTGCAAACTGCATCTGTGTCATACAGCTCACACTGCGTTTGGGTTCCCGGGGATGATGTTTGAGAAGGAGTGAGTGCCGCTTGCTCATCAGATCTCAGGGTGGTGTTCACAGAAGCAGCAATTAAAGCACATGATTCAGTGCAGGAGGAATTCTCCTGCAATGCAAACATTTCTTTATTCTTATCAGGGAGAACAATAGACCTGATTATTCAGTGTCTGCTGAGGTTTGAACAGGATTCATTTGCTCTCAGTCCATCTCTGTTCCTCCTCGCCCAGCGTCCTCATGAGTGATAAGCATCCCCAGCATCCACTGGTGCTGGCCAGGATTTCACAGGGTGGTCCAAACATGCAGCAGACCAAAGGGTTTTGTTCCAGAAGTCAACCTATTACTTGGAAAGACACCTCAGGAAACTTTGAGCACACTTCCACCAGTTGGGTCTTACACAGGTCTTTAGATTCCTGACATGTCCTGAATTCACTGGGGGTCTGTAATATGGCCAGAAAACTGAGACTTTCTCTGGACAGATACAATGCTTGAGGCCTTTTGCAAATCAGCAGTAACCTGCTCGATCAGATGCAGTCCGGAGCAGGAATGAACAAACCGGTGGTCTGATCGGAGATGGTCCTCTGTCAGCCAGAAGCTCTCGCTGGTCTGGTGGAGCCTGAGCTTGCAGGCAGGCTGGTTCTTTGGATGCCTCTGGGCCATTAGGTACCCTGATCCTGAACTTCGCAGAGTTGACACGGTTTGATATCAAAGGTGCTGGTTCCTCTGTTAAAATTCAGCATGTCTTTGCGAGCGGATCAGAGCCAGGCAGAGGAGCACCCTGTGCTTGTGTCCTGTGCTGCTCCGCACTGATCTCAGCCCAGGGCAGCTCTGCTCTTCATCTCCGGCCTGCTCCGAGGAGTGCTGGCAGCTCCACCACCACCCTCAGCTGTCACGTTCACCCCTGAGACCGCTCCGGAGCAGACAGGATACGAGCCAGCTGTGGTCCACGCTCTTTCCCATTGTCCGTTTTCCAGGCAGGAGGCAGGAACCAGGAGTGAACCCTGCGGTGACCTCCAGCAGGGAGGGCAGGAACTCGGACAGGGTCACGGCTGCCCTCTGATCCAGCCCTGACAAGCACGTTCAGGGTCAAGTTTGACATTTCTCATTACGGGGAGGAAGCAGGTTCCTCTCTCAACCCCATCCTAAACAAGGGCAATGAGATGCTCGTCCGGTGCCTTTTGCTAATGATAATTCCACTCGGGTTAATAATGCTTCTGGTGGGAGTTTAGTTTAAGCGTTCACGTGAGGCGTCCATCCCTCCTTAGAGGTTAGCAGGTCTGCCTCTGTCTCCCGATCTCCTGACAGCTTAGTTTGAAATCCCCACAAAGAGTCCAAAGCTCTTATTTCTGGGACTTGGGGTTTTTTTTTAAACAACATTATTTCCATTATTCCGCTGCTAATAAGCAGTCGCTTTGCTTTCTGGGTGCCGGTGGCAGGGACAGGCTTCCTTCATTTGCCAAAAACCTTTTTGTTTCCCTCTGATTCCCTCCATCTTTTTACCGGAAAATCTACGCCGATGATTGGCAGCCCAATTTAAACTTCGGTTTAATATTGCAATCAGGAGTGACATTTTGTGTTTGCTTTTTGAAGTGAGGAGAAAGGGTGTCGGGATTTGCCTTCTTGCAATCGTTTCACCCACAAAAGCGAATACATCCAGTAAAGTGAAATTTTTGCTAGCGAAGAAGAAAAAGAGAAGGAGAAGGGGGGGTAAGAAAGAGCCGAGATTAACATCCTTTAAAATGTGCCTGTTTACTCCTATCGTCTCAGAGCTAACTTTAAATAGGATAAAATGATCCTTTAATCCCCTTTATCTTCTTAAGAGCTGCTGTAAAAGATCTACTTGACATTTGAGAAATGCAAAAAAAAAAAAAAAAAAAGGAAGAGTCTCGTAATATTCATCAGAAATGGTGGACGGAAAGATTGGAACTTAACAAAATGGGAAGAGTTGGATCCTCAGCTGGGCAGAGCTGACCTGCAGGGTGGCCCGGGGACAGCGTGCAGCCCAGCCCTGCAGCACCTCACACGGGGCACACATGGAAGCCTGTAACGCAGGGTCTCTTGCCACGGGTTTGGCTCCTGGGTGATGTTGGAGTTCTAGGCGACCCCAACGCCTTCACGAGGAGGCCAGGAGACGCTTCTCACGTGCTTAGGAGCTCCTCGGCTGGCGCTGAAGGTCTCCTTCTGCACTAGTTGCTCTTTTGCCTTTAAAAATCTGCCGTCTCTCGCTGACTTGTTCTCTGCAGCCTCGTTTCCACAACATCTGTTTAGTCTGGAATAAATATGCATTCCAGTTACTTAATGGCCTTCTCTCAATTTTCAAACCAGAAAGAGTCATGAATCATGGATTAGTCATAAGGAGCTGCAGCACGGAGACCTCGCAGTTAAGCAGCGGCTCCTGCGCTGTGCTGCCTGCGCCCGGCTGCTCCAGCGCGGCGAGGGGAGGAAGAGCCTCTCATTTGTTGTGTTCCCATTTGCAGTGAGTAATGAAAGAATGACAACCACTAAAAGCCGAGGGATGTTTGCTCCAGAATGTTGAACTTCCAGTGATGAACTGGCCCGCTCAGCCGGGCTGGGACTAATGCTCGGAGTGATGTATCTGGACTTTCATCGGCTCATAACTCACAGCCGTATGGGAGCAACGGTGGAGTTGTTTCAAGGAAAATGGACTTACCTGAACGTGGTGCAAAGAGGCGATATTACTTCGCTCGGCAAAGTGCACACAAACACGGCGTGGGCGCTCGTGTTGGGACATCCTTCACTGGCATGGCTGTGGCAGTCTTAGAATCATAGAATCGTAGAGTCGTAGAACCATAGAATCATAGAATCGTTCTGGTTGGAGGAGACCTTCAAGATCATCAAGTCCAACCGTTCCCCCAGCACTGCCAAGGCACCAGTAAACCATGTCCCTCAGCACCACATCTACGCAACTTTCAAACATGTCCAGAGATGGTGATTCAACCACTGCCCTGCCCAGCCTGGCACAGCCCTTCACAGCCCTTGCCAGGAAGAAATTGTTCCTCATGGCCAACCTCAACCTCCCCTGGTGCAACTTGAGGCCGTTTCCTCTTGTCCTGTCACATGTTCCCTGGGAGAAGGGCCCAACCCCACCTGGCTCCAACCTCCTTTCAGGGAGTTGTGGAGAGCCAGAGGGTCTCCTCTGAGCCTCCTTTTCTCCAAGATAAACAATCCCATGTCCCTCAGCTGCTCCTCACCACACTTGTGCTCTAGACCCTTCTCCATCTTTGTTGTCCGTCTTACCCGGGTGGCTGAAACCTCAGAGACAATGTAGCCCAGGCCTTCAAAGTGGGGGTGAGCTGGTGGCCAGGACATGGTAACAGGAATTAAGGCACCAAGAAGGGTATTCATGTGTTCCAGACAAGGTATCTGTTTCAAGCACTCTATGAAACTGGTGAGGGATCTGGAGAATATGTCTTATGAGGAGTGCCTGAGGGAACTGGGATTGTTCAGCTGGGAGAAGAGGAGACTGAGAGGAGACCTCATTGCTCTCCACAACTACCTAAAAAGAGGTTGTAGTGAGGCTCGGGGGAGACCTTCTCACTCTCAACAGGAGGTTGGAGCCATGTGGGGTTGGGCTCTTCTCCCAAGGAACATGCAACAGGACAAGAGGTAATGGCTTCAAGTTACACCAGGGGAGGCTGAGGTTGGATATCAAGAAGAAATTCTTTACTGAAAGAGTGGTCAGGCATTGGAACACGCTGCCCAGGGAAGCGGTCACCATCCCTGGAGGTGTCCAAAAATGAGTAGATGTGGCACTTCAGGACATGGTCTAGTGGTCAGGGAGATGTTGGGATGAAGGTTGGACTTGACGATCCTGGAGGTCTTTTCCAACCTAAATAATTCTATGAAATACCACCTGAAATTGTGGTATCGGTGTAATAGTTGAAATGGACACATAAAAGCCTTTGGATGAACAAAAAATTCCCAGCAGAGCAGCTCTGCCTCCTGTGGCCTGGGTGCAGACAGCCCCTTTGACGTGCTGGGACAGCTTCCTCTGTGTGTGCACACCCCACCCCACCTCACCACCACCAGCCTGCACTTCTCTGCTTCATAGGTGCTAGAATCATAGAATCACAGAATGTTCTAGGCTGGAAGGCACCTCTAGAGGTCATCTGGTCCATCCTCCCTACATCCTTCTCTCTCTGTTCAGTCTCTGTAGTGATCCTACAATACTGAATTCTGAACATGTTTACGCAGTGCCCCGGTAGCTAATCCTGGCGATGCTCTGCCTCCGTGAGGACTAATCACTGCAATAAACCGGTGAAAAATGGAGTTATCCGTGTCTAGTAATGGAGAAGCAAGACACGGAGAGATGAAAACCTGGGCGGAAGGCGGGCAGTGCAGCAAGAGCAGTGATTTAACACCAGAGCTGTTCTTCTGGCTGTTTAGTTATGGTTACGTGCAGGCTGGGAAATTCAAAGGTAGCTGTTTGGACACTAGGATGGGTTAACTGGAGGCTTTGCACCATTCTGTAGGTGTGTTGCTCTCTTAAAGACATGCTAGACCTGAAGGCACAGAAATAGAAATGTTCCATCTCTGGACGTGTTTAAAAGTCGTGTAGATGTGGTGCTGAGGAACGTGGTCTAGCAGTGGACTTGGGAGAGTTAGGTTAATGGTTGGACGTGGTGATCTTGAAGGTCTTTTCCAACCGAAACAGTTGTATGATCCTACGTAGCTGCAGAGCTGCATCTCTTCCCACCCTGCACAGCCAGATGCTGAGCCAGATGTGGGTGGCCACAGTGGCTTGCTCTGCTCTCAGAACCTCAGGAGAGAGTGTCCCATAGCCCCAGGCTTCGGTCATCACCCTTTGGTGACTCTGCGTTTTCTGTGATGGTCGGCCAATCCTTCAGCTCCGTTCCCCTCCTAACACCATCAGCGTGGAGCTGACCTCTTCCCAGGCCACTCTTTTCCACCCAGCCTTGTGATCATCGGGAAGCTGTTACCATGGCGACTGTATTTTTGGTACCTCCACATTATTCATGCCAGGGGCCATAATGTGATACATACTGTATTTGTAATAAGCAGCAGACAGACGTCTGAAAGCACCCTACTGAGCCAGGATTGACACATTCTGCCACTTAAAGGTCAAAACGGGCTCTGATGACCTAGATGCCACCTTGAATGGATTTAAATGCAAAATACTATTAAGATGTAATGATGCCAAATGGGAGAAATGCATTTGGTTTAGACATATTTTCCCTTGGGAGAAGCTGAAAAGTCTCACTTAGCATCAGTTTATATTCAAGAATAGCTTGTTCTGGCACTTAAATACATATATATTATTTGTGCAGGCAACTGTAGAGGAGCTCCATTACCATTTGCATCTGTCTGAAAAATAATAATTGTAATTATAATAAAAATATCTTGATTCCATTATGCAGGGGGAAGAAAAGAAGTGGCGAGTCCCTTTCAAACCCAGTCTTCCTGCCTGTGGGTGCTTCTTCAGCGCAGTGTTTGAGATGACTGACTGAGCTGCCTGTTCAGCAGCACGACTCCACCAGCGTTCCTGGCTCTCCTGCTCCGGTATGAGGCATTTTCCTTTCTCGCTAAGCATCATGAGATTTTTGTGAGTTGGAGAAATCTCATTATTTTGCTTTCACTGGGGTCTCAGGTTAGGAAGCAGAGTCGTTAAAGCCGATAAACTGCTTGAATCTCGTGATGCAGAGCGCGTTTCGCTGTCAGTTTGGATCTCTCCGCTGTGGTACCACTGTCTCTCTGGTTGCCCACGTGTGGCAGGACTTCCTGCGTTCTCCAGCTCAGGTTGTGCTTTGGTTGAAGTCCTACAAGTACAGCTGGCTTCTAGCTAAGGATCTGAATGACCGTTGTTGCCTGTTTTTCTCAATGAGGTTGGTGAGAACCCGCTCCTTTCTCTTCCCAAAGAGCAGCAGCTCAGCAGATGAGGGTGACAAGTCCTGCCTGCCACAGGACAGAATTGCCATGCCTGTAGGGGTGGGATTTTGTCAGGAACTCAACTGTCCCACTTTTCCAGCCCCCCGATAGCCTGAGAAAGGTCTGTGTCTATCCCGCAGGGGCCAAGCCCATGGTTCTCCCTCCAGCCCTACCTTCATTGCCCATGGGTCTCCATCCAGCCCTGCCTTGGCCATGGGTCTCCATCCAGCCCTGCCTTGCCCATGGGTCTCCATCCAGCCCTGCCTTCCTTGGCCATGGGTCTCCATCCAGCCCTGCCTTGCCCATGGGTCTCCATCCAGCCCTGCTTTGTCCCTTCTTCCTATGGTGCCTTCCCAACTCACTCCTGCCGAATAAAGGGTGCTGGTGCCGATGTCAGACAACAGCAGATGTTGCCACGCAATGAGCTAAATCGTATCTCGGTGCAAGAGCCCGGCAGAGAGGAGAAATACTAATACAGAAAGGCCCCCGTGCTGGAGCCAGGACGCTCAGAGCTGGGAAGCTGCTGCTGTCTTAAAGTCCCGCTGTTTCACTGCCTTCCTGGAGGCAGCAGGGGAGAGATGAAATAATCCTCTTATTCAGGAGACATCAAGCTAAAAAGAATGACCCGTCGGGTTCCTCGGTTCAGCTCCGTGCTGCAGCGTGTCAGGTACCTGTGACAGCCTTGTCTCACGTAGGCAGTGGGGCTCTGCAGCCCTCGGGGCGACAGCGAGAGCAGATGAGCGCGGGCAGGAGTAAGAGCTGGAGATGCCAGTGCCGTTGGCAAGTAAAGAAGATCTGGAATTGCAAATATTTAGGCTCCTGAGCAATTTCTGTATTTATCTTGTCTCCCAGGGAGAAAGTTCCTCACGTGCTTGAGCATCTGTGAGTCTAAATCCATGGAGCATGTTGGAGACTGCCAGTCATTGTTATTTCTCACGCATTTTTACTCAGTTCCTTGAAACAGCGAAAAATAGGTGATGAATGTGGGGTTTGCATTTCTCCGGGAATATGTTGTACCTCTGTGTATAGGGCAGCTGCTGAGCTGTTGCTTTCCCACCTAAAGATGAGAAGTGCCACAGGTCACCTTCTAGGGAAGGGCTGGAGGTGACAGTTGGGTGCCCTGTGAACTTCTTCTTTAGGATGTACCCAAGTGTCTGGAAGTGCAGGGATGGCTCTGTGCATGAAGAGGGGAGATTGAGATTGGAAATTACGAGGAAATTCTTCACTCTGAGGGTGGTGAGACCCTGGCAGAGGTTGCCCAAGGTGCTTCATCTCTGGATGGGTTCAAGGCCAGGTTGGACAGGGCTTGGAGCAACCTGGTCTAGTGGGAGGTGTCCCTGCCATGGCAGAGGGGTTGGAACCAGATGATCTTTGAGGTCTCTTCCAACCCAGCCCATTCTGTGATTCTGTGAAGGTGCTGTGTGCGAAGCCTCCAGACCTTATTCTTTAAAACATTTTCAAAGTTGAGTTCTCAATAGCAACTCCCCCCTTAGTGAGTCAAATATTTCAAGCTGCTCCTGGATATCGGGTAATTTCCTGTGTGTTTTCCAATCATGCTTATTTCAGTGAAATCGTGATTGTAAAAATAGCATCCTGGTGCTATTTTCTGCTCTTTTCCCATGTGTCTCCAGAGTTAACACTACTTAATTTATGGCCATAAATAGATCTTTCTGTCTGGGATTCTTTTTTTTTTTCTTGATAAGTTTGAGAGAAAAAGAAACCCAAACAATCCATCATCTGTTCTTCTTCATTCGTCGCAAACAAAACAGCTAATTAAGTTCTGATTCCAGAGTCTTTAGCATGGCAATGACATCTTTAAGCACAACGCTGACAGCTGGAATATCAGCTCGCTGAACTGGCTCTCCAGTGCTGCCGGGTGACATTTGGGGAAGTCTTTAGTCCTGTAAATGGAGAAGATTTGATATCTGAGCTATGGAGAGGTTAAATAAAATGGAAACTTGACAATTCCATTTACAAGGACATAACCCCAATTCTGTCGTTTCTGGGCGAGCTTTTCAGCAGCAGCCGTTTTGAACTCGGCACAGCTGGTAAACAAAGTGAGCAAAATCCCCCTTAGCCACATTCTGCAGTTTGACACAAAACAGGCAAGGGAAGGAAGAACCAACTATAATCCTCCTCGTGAGGTGGATGTGGGGAGAATTATTCTGCACTTCCAGTTAACGATTTGTTTGACTGGAACACCTTCTCCAGGTAAATAATTCTTTCCTCACATGGCAGCAGATCTGACCTAGATGGGTTTAAAATATTTGCAGAAATCTGCTCCTTTCACATGGTGTTTGTGCTGGGCTCCACTCCAGTCTGCTTTCGGTCGTGCGCAGTACGGGTTTCATTTGACTCCTGTTGATGCCAGCGTTAAATTTTCTGTTGAATTACCAAGAGCTTTTGAAGGCATCACTCCTGGGAGACAACCTGGTGTCCTGAAAGCTGATGGGTAAAAGGCTATTGATGGTCAGGTCAGGTCAGGTCAGGTCAGGAATTTATGCCAGATTTCAGAAGGTCACCCCCCTGACACCCTTTTAGTTCCCTTTTCCTCCAAAAAACACATAAATCAACACATAAAAAGGTGAATCACTGCAAATGAACTACTGGTGTTTTCATGGAAGGCCTTTGGGGATGGGAAGAGAAGCAGAATCAGGAAACTTCATTCCCAGCCTCTAAGCTTGTACTGTCCTGGGCCACATCAAAAGAAGCGTGGCCAGCAGATCGAGAGAGGGGATTCTGCCCTTCTGCTCTGCTCTGGTGAGACCCCACATAGAGCGCTGTGTCCAGCTCTGGAGCCCTCAACACAAGAAGAGACCTGTTGTAGTGGGGCCAGAGGAGGTCACAAAAATGGTCCCTGTGAAGACAGGCTGAGAGAGTTGGGCTTGTTCAGCCTGGAGAAGAGAAGGCTCCAGGGAGACCTTCTTGAGGCCTTCCAGTATCTGAAGGGGCCTACAAGAAAGCTGGGGAGGGACTGTTTACGAGGGCATGTAGTGATAGGACAAGGGGTAATGGTTTTAAACTAGAGAAGGGAAGATTTAGATTGGAGATTAGGAAGACGTTCTTCACTGTGAGAGTGGTGGATCACTGAAATGGGCTGCCCAGAGAGGTGGTGGAGGCCCCATCCCTGGAGACGATCAAGGCCATGCTTGATGGAGCTCTGAGCAACCTCATCTAGGTAGAGATGTCCCTGCTGGCTGCAGGGGGGTTGGACTAGATGACCTTGGAAGGTCCCTTGCAACCCTATACATTCTATGATTCAATGACATTCTCACTAGAATAGAGAGATGACCCAGACTGGGTCTGGTACTCCCCAGAAGAAGATTTGCTATTCCAGAGCAATCAAATTAAGCCTCGTAAGAGCTTGAAGCTGGGAGGTGAGGGTGAAACCTGCAGCAGGGCCTGGGGGTTAACACCTAACACAGAAACATCACTGGATTCTTCTCTGATTCCACTTCTGCCTGCACAGGAGCACACGTTCCCTGCACACGTGCGAGGGAAGCCTGGTCAGCTTCCCAAAGACGAGTGGTTTTGGTTCAGCTTTTGTCTGAAAATGCGAGAACGTTGTTTTAATTGAAGCTGTTCTCTTAACGCTGTGCAGCGTTGTGGAAAAGAGAGCAGGGAGGAGGGGAGGGGAACTCGGGTGAAGTAGACGTTGCATCACCTCTGACAACTTGATCACATACTCTCCAATGGCTGCTCTTAATTACAGCGGGTGATTATTTCACTTCAATAGCTGTCTGTGTTTGAACACTTGGTGTGTTGCGTTGCCGAGGCAATTTGAATGCTTCCATTCATTTCATAAAAAGCTTCTGTGAAGTTCCTCAATTATTCATGATACAGGTTTCTTCCATCAGAAATACCTCCGTGACTCCTCGTGGCTTTGTTAAGGGAGGGTTATCACTCACTGCGAGGACACCGAGGGGGCTGCTGGAGCTCCTGGGTTGTGCGAAGGGGAACAAAGTTTCTGAGTTGACGTTTATTTCAGCTCTTGAGAAGCAGAAGGTAGACTGGAAGTGTTGGGAGGATGACTCCTTAAGGCCCGTGAGAGGAAGACGAAGCCAGGAAAGGACCTTACCCTGCAGTGCTGCAGGGGTCTGATTTACCACTAAGACTTTGGATTCCGTGGTGGTGTTAAAACTGGCACTGTCAGAATGGTTAGACTGACCGAGAGCAAGCCAAAGATTTGGGAGAATATGAGAATGGAGTTCATTTCATACCAGAGGAGGTTTTCAAATGCTAGTAAATATACTGAAACACCATCCAGGCAGGGCACGTCTCAGGAACATCTCAGATCAATATGTCCTCCAAGCAGTATGCGACCGTTGCTACAGGATGCAAAGAGGAGGACGCAGAGCTGAGAGGGAAGGAAAGCACAGATACACCCAAAATACAAGGAATTGTGTTACACGCAGGGAGAATGAATGGTGTTAAGTTGGAGAAATCATGGTGCTTTGCACAGTTCCAGGAGTGGGGTGAGACTGGAAGGTGATGTCTCTGACGAGGAGCTGAGGTCTGAGGATTCATAGGGCCGGTTGTTCCCTGGCAGTGCCCTGGAGCCCCCGTAGGAACCAGAGCAGGCAGATGAGCAGTGGAGTGCAGTGAAGGACAATTCCTGTGGAGCTTCCCCAACACACTGATCTCAGCACAGTCCACCTCCGGAGCAGAACCTCAGTGGCATTTCCCACGTCACAGATGGTCCTTTCCTGTGCTTCTGAACCCTGTATTTAAAGGGAGCGAGCAACTGAAATTGCTCGAATTCATCAGGGGGATGTGTAAATTATAGATGAATGCAGCTCAGCGCCTCGAAGTGAGGTACTTGGGACCTCAGAAATATGAGTGAATGCTCGTACGTTACAGTGAAATGCTTGAGTTTCAACAAATTGACATTTTTGGAGGAAAAAAATATTTTATCATAGGAGCTGGAAGATGCAAATAAGTGTCTGGGGGGTTTTTTTGGAAAGCATTGAAGCAAGTTGAGGACTAACTTCTCTTTTTTAAACTCTCATCTGGTTCCCAGCTACATCTTTCATTGCCTTTGAAAATTGGGTCCTTTATTAACGAGAGTTAAATTACATAATACCGAAGAAAGAATTTAAAATAATTACTTCCTAACCCCGTTTGCAAAGCCCTGAAGCACAAGGCTTTATTACCCTTATCTTAACTTTCTTAACTACTAATGTTTTAGTAGTTAGAAAATTATCCTTTCCCTTTGAAAATCCAGCTGCAGTTATTTTTTCCACATTTTTATTAGCCCTCCATATATTGATAATAATCGCACCATATTGAGGTGTTTCAGGAGGAGACATTAAGGCCAATCAAGTGAATAATTCAACATTTTAAAAATTGTCTGAACACAAATTTACACAATAGCCTGTGACAAAAGAATCTTTAGGGGACGATCAAATAAATAACACTCATTTTTCAAGAACACTGCAACACTATCAATAGAATAATACAGGCCTCTCTTTTAATGGTAAGCTATTATTATTCATGTACGGTGGCAATTTTAAGAGCTCTGAAGCTGAGCTCTGCAAAGTTCTTATATGTGGCTTTGAGAAGAGGCAGTTACCACGGACACAGATCCAGGTTGGGTGTCTGAGCCACACTAACCTGCTGGGCCTCTGACGGCAGCTTCCCTCAGCCCTGCACCTCATTTTCATAGACTCATCAAATGGTTTGGGTTGGAAGGGACCTCAAAGATCATCTCGTTCCAACCCCCTGCCATGGCAGGGACACCTCCCACTAGACCAGGTTGCTCAAGGCCCCGTCCAACCTGGCCTTGAACACCTCCAGGGATGGAGCATCCACAGCTTCCCTGGGCAGCCTGTGCCAGGGTCTCGCCACCCTCAGAGTGAAGAATTTCCCCATGACAAAAAAATATATTAGTGTTCTGCATATGTCTCGAAGGCACCTCTAAGAGCAAAATGTCCACAGGTACATCCCTGGGGGGCTTTCATTCCTGGGAAAGCATTTCCTGCTCGTCCTTTTTACTACAGGATTTTTCTGGCAGTTAGTGTAGAGGATGAGAAACCCCCACAAAGCTACAGCTTAACAGGTACCGTGAATTGATAGGAAAAGATTGAGCTCCGTTGAATCTTGGATTTTCCAGACAGTGCTTTTGGAGTGCCCTGGATTTGATGGGCTTTCTGCTGCATCTCAGCAGCCTTTCCTTCAGAGTCCAGAAGGTAAAATGTCTCCATGCAACAGCAAAAGCTATTCCCCTGTAAAAACCTTTTCTGACCTCTTACCAACTGAAGTTTGCCAGCTGAAACCTCTCTTGTACCTGTAAGAGGATTCACCTGCACAGCCCCCATGATCCACTCTGCTAACAGGCAGAGCCTCCTTGAAGTACGGAGAAGAGCAGGAGGTGACTTCCTCATCAAGAGGTCCGAAGCCTCACCAGGCCTTTGTAGCCATCCCTGCACAGGGGCAAAGCCTTCAGCTGCCAGGGAAGGTGCTTGCTCAGTGCAGCTTGTTTCTTCAGCTGCTTTTTCTTAAACTTTTGTAGGCCTTTGTAATGCAAGAGGCTGGAGTCTTGATTTCTCTGTGCTTTCTTATAAGAGCACTTAAAACCATTTTTTTTTTCCTGATAAAAGTACTTTTTTTTTCAACTTTATGATAAATAACGCTTTACAATCTGGAAGGTAAGTCAGCTACTAGTCTGGGTGGTGGTTATTCTGGGCTGTTCCCAATATGTGGGCTCTTACTGGTGTTGGAGCTCGAGTGTTAGAGGCAGGGAAGTGTGTGCGTGCAGATGGTACCTCCACATCCACAGAGTTCTCACGTGAGGATAGGAATTCAGAAGCTTGATGGCATCAGCACCATTTTCTTATCCATCACAGAATCCCAGCATGGTGGGGGTTGCAAGGGACCTCTGGAGATCATCTCGTCCAACCCCCCTGCTCCAGCAGCTCTCCCAGAGCAGGGGGCCCAGGATCATGTCCAGGCACCTTTGGAATGTCTCCAGAGAAGGAGACTCCACAACCTCTCTGGGCAGCCTGGGCCAGGCTCCCACACCCTCACACCAAAGAACTTTCTCCTCCTGTTCAGGTAGAACCTCCTGGGTTCCAGTTGGTGCCTGTTGCCCCTTGTCCTGTCGCTGGGCACCACTGACAAGAGTCTGGCCCCATCCTCTTGCCCCCCATGGGCCCTTTAGCTCTTGCTCAGCATTGATCAGCTCCCCTCTGAGGCTTCTCTTCTGCAGCTCAGCAGCCCTAGGGCTCTCAGCCTTTCCTGGGCACAGAGATGCTCCAGGCCCCTCAGCATCTTCATCTTCTCATTAGAAGGCCAGCTCTTTAGGAACGGGGGCATTTCTGCATCTGATTTTTACAGTGCCTAGCATAGCAGACCTCGGGGGCTGAGCCTCACTAACAGAGCAGCTAGACTCTCATCATTTGATAGAACAATTAACATCAATCTACTTCTCACAGCTATGGCTGCCTCCCCCTTCTTTAAACCAAGCCCCTGGTACCGTGGTTTCTTGTCTCCTGTGCTCTTCCCATCAAATCATCATTTTATAGCCCGTGCTGAAGTTTGGCTTAGGAGACAAGAGGCAAAAAGTAACGTCCCAGCTGCTCAGAGTGAGAGATAGGAGGCTAAGTAGTGGCAAGAAGGGCAGCCAAATCTCGGAATATTATTTAAGAGAGAGTAATAAATAACAAAGCCGATGTTCATGCAGGCTTTAATGGGTTTTTATCGCCAGAGAGTACGCATCTTAAAGAACGAGGGGCAGAGGGAGTCACGTAACAAGTTCCAAATCCAGAGACTTGTGACACCCACTGTCTTCTGAAAAATGAGGCAGGGGAGTTCCAAAGACAGCCTTAAAAGAGACAGATGATACCGATGGTTCGTTACTGCCCCAAACTCTTGGATAGTAATAATAATAAAAAAAATATCCCAGTAAGTGGAAGCTAAGTCTTGAAGAAGTAAATCAAGAGTGTGGAGAGCTACACAGCAAAGAGAAGAGGAGCCACTCACTGTTCAGGTCCATGCCACCCTCAGCTCTTCCCATGTCCCTCTATTTGACAGTGGAGGGGACGGGGGGGTAGGTGAACTGGGGTGCTGGAGAGAAGCAGGGCTTTAACACACCGAGGTGCCTAATGGGGAGGACATGAGGCTGTACAGCCCCAGACCTTCACCTGGCACTGATGTTCATCCCTTCATCTGTCTGTGCCTCTGGTTCCAACCAGATACTCATAATTCACCTGTGCCTCGGGGTGTTTTGCAGCACAGGGGGTATCCGACCTTCTGTGGGCTCCTTCTAGACCCTCCGGCAACCGCAGTGCGGGGGCCCCTGCCCAGTACCCATCTTACTTCCCTCATGTATCTTAAGCCTCGAATTCCAACTATTTCCTTCCTGCAGAAGGCTGAAGTTGGCTTGTTTAAGATGTAGGCAGCGCCGTCTGATAACCCCAGCGGCGTTCAGCAGTTGACACAACCCCGGCCGTGGTAATCATCACCTTGCACGGAAAGAAAAGCGCTTGCAAATGCAGCTGGCTCCAGCTCCGAGCACGAATGCTGCCCAGCAGGGCGAGCACGCCACAGCCCCAACAAGCCAGGCAGTTGAGAAAACTGCTTATGAACAGAGATTTTAAACTCTTAATTTGGTGCCCCCGGCTAATAAACCCCACCGGCAATTCTCCTCTGCATGGGATAATGTTTGTTCTGCAACTTTCCCACCCACTCTGTTTAACGCTGCGTTTGAGTCCATGGCGGGGAGCGAACGCCATCGGGATGTTGAGAGAGCTCCTAAAGCTCTGCTTTCTTTTCTCTAGCTCAGCCAGATGCTCGCAGTCCCTGCTACAGCAGCAACACTCGACTGAGCAACGTCGAACCAAGCTGCTGCTACAGGAAAGCCTCAGAAAGCATAGAGCAAAAAGAACTGTTGTGATGGTACGGAAAGAAGCTACAGGCTTGCCCAGGTAGGCTGCACCCATCCACCAGCTCCCAGCCACTCCAGTGTCCACTTCAGGGAAGAGTAGATGTTAAGGAGATGGAGGAGAGAGTCCAGCAGAGGCTCCAAAGATGCTGAGGAGCCTGGAGCACCTCTGTGCCCAGGAAAGGCTGAGAGCCCTGGGGCTGCTGAGCTGCAGAAGAGAAGCCTCAGAGGGGATCTGATCAATGCTGAGCAAGAGCTCAAGGGCCCATGGGGGGCAAGAGGATGGGGCCAGACTCTTGTCAGTGGTGCCCAGTGACAGGCCAAGGGGCAACGGGCACCAACTGGAACCCAGGAGGTTCCATGTGAGCAGGAGGAGAAAGTTCTTTGGTGTGAGGGTGTGGGAGCCTGGCCCAGGCTGCCCAGAGAGGTTGTGGAGTCTCCTTCTCTGGAGAGATTCCAAAGGCGCCTGGACACGATCCTGGGCCCCCTGCTCTGGGTGAGCTGCTGGAGCAGGGAGTTTGTATGAGATGATCTCCAGAGGTCCCTTGCAACCCCCACCAGGCTGGGATTCTGTGATGGATAAGTGATCTAATTTGTACAATCTCACACAAAGAAAGAAATAATAGAGCCAGCAAGACCTCACTGCTTCTGAGCCCTGGGCGAGAGCCAAAGGCAGCAGCAGCAGTACTTCTGAGTATATCCTGGGGCGGCTCTTTGCCCCTCAAGGTATCTTGTCATCTGAAGCAGCAGATTATTTCAACTATTCGTCAGTTCAATATGTGAAAGTAGCTTCAGGTCAGCTTTTGGCATTGTAGATCCTGTTGGCTTCACAGAGCCCAGCTCTGCAAGAGGGGATCTCATGCGTTTGAGACAAAGCTCATGTTGTGTTTGGAAACCTGCTCAAGTCGGCAGAGCCTCGAGGGGTGGAGAGGGCTGTTAAGCCATGTACAGTGTTCCTGGCTTTCAGGACCATGCTCCTGCAGACCATTCAGAGGAGGTGTGTCCTGGGAAATGCCCGGGAATCCTGGACCTGTGTGCTCAGACACGAGGATCAGGGTTGCAGCAGATGGATGGGGTGGAGCATGCATGTCAGAGCTGCCACCCAAGGAAACTAGAGCAGCGTGGTTTTATGAAGTTGGCTGAATTAATCAAATCAATTGTTTTAAGCACTTAATACCTAAAGTGGTTTGAGTGTTGGTTATAAAAGCCTGTGTAAACATAATTTATAAATACTCAGTAATTGACAGCTCATTCTGGGAAAGTACGTCTCCTGTAAGTTGGTGTGGATATACTGCTTGTTTGTACACATCGCCAGGATTGATGTCTTACAGAGTGCTCAGGTATTAATCAGCTGTAACAGTTACACACGGAGTTAGCGCTGAGTGCATCTCTGGTAGCACCATCTGCTTGGATGGAGGAAAGCACTGGCTGAGGAGCTGGGAAAAGACCTGGTTTGTGCGAGGCTGGGCTTTGTAGTGGTCAGAGCTAGCTACAGCTTAACTCTGCACTTTCTGTACGTGCCTTTTATCATCAGCTCATCATGTCATCATGGTCTCCGCTGAACTGCTGGAACTGGTGTCTGAAGTGAACTTCAAGAACTTCTGAAGGAGGCCTACGAGAAAGCTGGGGAGGGACTTTTTACAAGCACCTGTAGTGACAGGATGAGGGATAATGGCTTCAAACTGGAAGAGGAGAGATTTAGATTAGAAATGAGGAAGAAGTTCTCCACTCTGAGGGTGCTGAGACACTGGCACAGGTTGCCCAGGGAAGCTGTGGATGCTCCATCCCTGGAGGTGTTCAAGGCCAGGTTGGACGGGGCTTTGAGCAACCTGGTCTAGTGGGAGGTGTCCCTGCCATGGCAGGGGGTTGGAACGAGATGATCTTTGAGGTCCCTTCCAACCCAAACCAGCCTATGATTCTAACTTGAGCCTTTGAACGTAGGCTGGACAAAGTTAGAAAACAAAGTACTGAGAAACTCCTCCATTGCCCGAGGGCTGGCAGAGCTCAAGTGCTGCTGCTTTTCAGTCTTCGTGATCCTGAGATGTCCTGGTGTGTGATTCGTGCTGATCCTGCGGTACTCTGGTGTTGTAGGAAGCGAGGATCAAGTACCACGAGGCACGTCTGTCAGAGCACGTCCAAAGCAAACGTAGGGCAGTCAGATATTTGTGCTAAACCAAGCGGTGTCAACACCAGAACCACAACGGGGCTGCTGACACGTGTGCTGCTGAAATGAGGGCTGGATTCTGGGCACGTGGCAGAGTTAAAGCTTTCTCGCTTCTCCTTCCTGTTTTCAGTCCCTGGCTTAGCTCACCAGAAGAGTGTTTAAGCCTGTGTTTTAAGTTTAGCCATAAATTTAGAGGGATATTTTCAAAGTCATGAACGGAAGCTAAGCAGCCCTTTAGCTCCAATGGATTTGAGTAGAGCTTGGAAATCTCCTTGATCCCTGGGATTTAGCCATATGCTTGAAGTTGAAATGTATGCCGAGGCTCTGCTTCCGTTTAGCTCCTTATCCCAGCAGAACAGTTCTGTTAAGCGTCATTTCACTGACAGAGCCAAGCTTCCAGATCCCACCCCATCCCCGGGGGAGTCCTGGTGTTGGGCTGCTGCAGACTTTACGTGGCGAGGTGATGTGATACCAACCCTCTGCATCCAGCATCTTTGGCTCTCTACAGGATTTTTTGAAACCGTTTATTAAGATGAGTAACATAAAGCAAGAAGATGAAATGTTTCAAAACTGTTACCTACTCCAGCGTCGTGTCTGCTGGCGGATAAATCAGGGTGCCCTTATCATCAACTTCCCCTGCATTGCAATGGACTTGGCAGAGATTAGCAGAAGATGAAAGCCCTTTATTACCCTCATCTTCAGACTTCTGAACACTCACACTCAAGGACAATTTCCCACACCTTCTTGGGATGGAGACAGCATTGATTTAGCTTACATTAACCTTTTAAGACCTATCAGATTACGCTGGATACATTTCACTTGATAAGAATTTAACTCAAGTGTAGTCTCTGCTGTTACTCCGTGCAGCCAAGTCCTGTAGTGTCGTATTAATCACGCTCAGGCAATCTGCTTCCCAACTTGCGGTGCTGAAGTGTTTTTAATCACAATTTTAGGTCTAAAATTACTGACCAATCTTCCCAGCCACCTCACTCATTTTAAATCAATTGTTCCCAGGAAGATTTAACTTTCTAACAAAAAGTCTTTGTGCTGCACTGTTTCAAGGCTAACTTGAGGCGAGTTAAGGACATAATTCTCCGACCATCCTACTTATAATGTCCTGTACAACCTCATTCCCTTCTGCGTCTCACCTAGTTGTCATTTTATCAAGATCCATGTCTTAGCTTTCTGTTTGGAGTCTAAGATAGAGTTTTGTAAGATGAAGTCTTGTGACCGGCAGCTGACTTCTCTACACAGAACCTGATCTGAGCCTGTGGAGGGAGAGAGAAAGCCTGAGCTATTTTATATCTAGTATATGATAAGAAACCTCACACAGGAGTTCTGCAGCTTTCCAGTCCTGTTGAGGTCATTTCACAAGTGCAATGCCGGGTGGAAACCGGAGGCTCTTTGTGTATGGCCCACAAGAAGCATAAACAAGCAGCTACTGGCCTCAGCCCAGGCACAGAATCCTGCAGCTGGCCAGGGTGCAAGCCCTCCACGCAGGATGCTGTTTCATAGACTCCTCAAATGGTTTGGGTTGGAAGGAACCTCAAAGATCATCTAGTTCCAACCTCCTGCCATGGCAGGGACACCTCCCACTAGACCAGGTTGCTCCAAGCCCCGTCCAACCTGGCCTTGAACACCTCCAGGGATGGAGCATCCACAGCTTCCCTGGGCAACCTGTGCCAGCGTCTCAGCACCCTCAGAGTGAAGAACTTCTTCCTAATCTCCAACCTAAATCTTTCCTCTTCCAGTTTGAAGCCATTACCCCTCATCCTGTCACTACAGGCCTTTGTAAAAAGTGTCGCCTGGGCTCACAAAGAGAAATGTCCTTACCAGTGTCTGAGAACGGGGAGGAACTGCTCAGGAAGGCAAATAGTTGCCATTTAGTTCCAAACTTGAGGCTCCTGCACAGCTCAAGTCCCTGCCTCATTGTGCCCATTTACCGTGGATGTCCCTGCCTGGGAATCTGCTCTGCGTGATGGTGACATGCAGCAGATGATGGTGTCATTATGCTAATAAGGTGTGAGCCCTCTGGCACAGAACTCGCCTTTAGGTCCCTACTTGTTAGAACAACCTCTTTAAAACATGGTTTGCTTAACCCTGTGCTGCAGCGTCCACTCCTGCTGCCGCTCCTCTCCTTGACTTAATAAACCTCGTCAGGAGAGATCTGGACTTAGCGAGACCATCCAACTCCGGGGATTAGCTTTGCGTGACACCTTGTGACACGTGTAGTCCACGGCTTCTGGAAGGAAGCTCACATCACCTGGGAGGGGAAATGCTTTTCATACCCCTGGGAGCTAATTATGTCAGTTCAGCTGGAAGTGCAGTTTTTGCACCAGGCTGTTTTGTCCTTCTCGGTATTTTGCGATTTGATTGATTGCCTGCTCTGCTCCTCTCGCACAGATTAGTGAGGCTGTAAACGGAGAGAAAACAGAAGAGACAGCCCCATAAAAACAGCCAAATATTGAAGAGATCAAAGGAGCACAGCCCAGGAACATAACTATAAGTCACTGACTGCAGGTGGCATTAAAGATGTGGAGGGCTCGTTCTCATGGAGGTTGTAATAAGAGCAGTAAATGGCACAGAACTAATCTTGGCTCAAGATAAAGTATTTTCAGGACTGTGAAAAAAAACTATGGGAGTGGGTTGAGAGAGAGAATGGGCATAAATATTCCTGAGAAAAAGGAGGAAATTTTCCCTCAAATATTCACTTAATAAGCATTTCCTTTTAATAAAACGTTGCTGTATTTCCTCGGGGGTTTTGGGGGCTGGGAGGGGAAGCAGGGTTTCAGTCTGTGCTGGTAGATAATACACAGGGATACATTGTCTGGCTCTGATAGGAAATGGTAGAGCAGTGCCGAGACCTTTCCTCCTCCAAAGGCTCATAGCTTTTCCTCCTCAGAAGGTGGGTGTCTTCTCCGTTCAGGAGCAGTCCCTGGCCATGGAGCTCAGGGCTCTGCCTCCAGCTGTGCCCAGGCATTGCCCCAAGGACTGAGAGCTGCTGCCTTGGGCCAAACCACGCTGGAGTGTCCAGCATCAGGAAACCCCCTTGGATGTTCCTCTGTCAATGCTCAAGTTGATGACCTCTTTAGCATAGTGGTAGATCCCTAGTGAGTGAGATCTTCAGACTTCAGCTGGCATCTGTCTGGACATCCTCTTGGAAGACCGACCAGGAAGGATTTTGACAAAATCAAAGCTCTGGGGTAGGGTGTCGGTGCTGTTGGGACTCGGTGGAGCAAGCCAAGAGCTGCTCCTCTGTGCCAGCGCAGGGTCACAGCGCTGAGCTCCAAACCTCATGGGAGCTGGTGCAAAGACGGAGCCAACTGGGCGTTTTGTATGGTCACAGGAGCACTCGGGTAACCTGGTCTGTTAGCTGAGACCGGAGACTCTGAGCTGCCAAAATAACGTATCAAACAGCTTGAGCTGGTGTTAGAAGGGGACGTTTCACCACAGCCTGCAGAAAACAGACATGGGGGGTGTAACAGAAATTAGAATTGTTGTAAAGCTTCCTGTAAGTCCAGCCTGTAATAGAGCTTTTTTCAGCTGCAATTATTGCTGAGACTTAAACTATTTACCTTCCCAGACTGGCCCTTCTGCCTCAAACTTTGTGCAAGGGCAGATCTAAACCTTTGTATCTAAAATTTCAATAACGTAAGAGGAGATGAGCAAGAATGTACTAATCCCTGACTACTAAATTTATGAACTTGCTAGTATTAACCTTTTGTTTTATTGCCTTTATGGCCATACTATAAAATATAGCCACAGTAAAATATCTGGCTATTTGAACTGTGCTGCCTGGAATGGTTTGATTCCTGAAGATGAGGAGCCCTTCCTCCCATGGTGAGATACCCCAGGGGAGCTGGGGGACAATGACAGCGGTTTCCCTGTGTGCCCACAGCCAATGTCAATCATAGAATCATCAAATGGTTTGGGTCAGAAGGGACCTCAAAGATCATCTCGTTCCAACCCCCCTGCCATGGCAGGGACACCTCCCACTAGACCAGGTTGCTCAAGGCCCCATCCAACCTGGCCTTGAACACCTCCAGGGATGGAGCATCCACAGCTTCCCTGGGCAACCTGGGCCAGGGTCTCACCATCCTCCCAGTGAAGAATTTCCTTCTAACTTCCAATCTAAATGAGAAGGGTGACAACAGACTTCTGTGACTCAAACCTGCTGCTCCTTGTGGTCCGTGAGGGCTCGGCTCTGCTGTCTGCAGTTGGGGTTTGGTCTCTGTGCCTTCATCTGTGGGTAGATGGAGTAGGCTGTATGTGGTCTAAAGGCTGTGAGGGCAACTGTGGAGACCTCCTGGGGGTAAGTTGCCCTCTACAACTCCCTGAAAGGAGACTGTACTATTCAATCAGATACCAAGTGATAGGAGAAGAGGAGATAGCCACAAGTTGCGCTGAGGGAAGTTTAGATGATTGGGTATTAGGAAGAATTTCTTTCCTGAGAGAGTTATCAGGCATTGGAAGGGGTTGCCCAGGGAGGTGGTGGGGTCACCATCCCTGGAGGTGTTAAAAAAAAGAGTAGATGTGGTGCTTCAAGACATGGTCTAGGGGTTAGGGAGATGTTGGATGAAGGTTGGACTTGATGATCCTAGAGGTCTTTCCAACCTAAATGACTCTATGATTCTATACCATGGGACACTTGATCTGAATCAAAAGCCCACTGGGTTTTGTTTTTCCTTTAAGCTAAAGAGCTAAGAGAATTCTTTAATTGACCCTTTTAGTAAAAAAAAAACCTGCCAGAAAGGAGCTCTCCCACTTTGTCATGTCAGGTGAGGTCTCACTTTGGGCACCTGAGCACTCCTGACAGAGTGAGGGGCCTGGTCCAGACTTCACACCTGCAGAAGTTCCAGCTGCACTGTTAGGACAGTAACACAGCTCCACAAACGTCCTCCTGAGAACCACTTTCTGTTCCATTCCTGTGCCTTTTTTAATTGGATGAGCTTGAGCACAAAGTGTGGTTGAACCATGGCTCTGGGCACCGTCCACACGAATAGCTCTGCTGGGCCAGTAATGGCCACAGGGCCGGTTGCTGGTGTGAGGCAGCACGAGCAAGGCTGAAACAGTTGCAGATCAGCTCGGTTTCTGTGTTTTGCCATATCCCTAATGCTATTTTACGCTGATGAGCTCGTTAAAGAAAATGAGCTGCCGCAATACCCGTCATCACAGCGTATGGTTAAGCAGAAAATAGGCCCCTTTTTTTTTTTTTTTTTTTTTTTTCTTTGACAGCTTTTGGCCATGACGGGGAATTCATACCTTCACCGGATAAGAGAAATTTGCAAGGGAAATTATACAGCAACGTGGGTTTTGCGTTATTTCTTGGAGCTGACGGGAGCGCTTTGCAAGTACATTCAACATCTCCAGTCACGTTGATTAGCACTGATGGCGGTGGATCTAATGGCCTCATCAGAATTGCTTGTAAACCGATTGTCCTCCTGGAGTAGTTATCCAGGAGCTTGAAGAGCTATGATAGCATCTATTCTGCCAGCACCTGGCCGTGAGTAAATATAGCAGTGCTGAATGCTGGAGGTGCTGCAAGGCTGGGGACTTCTGCTGGGATCCAGAATACTTGGAACTGAGTGTCTAAGGGGAATGTCACTGAGCCTGGGCCAAACGCACTGCTCTCGAGGAGGAGAATGTTCCCACCGACGGTAACGGGTTGTTTAAATCTGGCCCTCTTTGGAGAGGGACTTGGTGATCGAGGGACAGGCTTGGGAGAGCACTGGTTTGGCTCTGTCCTGGTTTGAGTTAGAAGGGAGCTGTGTCTGGTCAGGGATTTTATTGCTCTGCTCGGTCTCTTCTGACTAACTGCACCTTCTGAAGTTCACGGCAGATTTTCTTCACAGTGCTAACGCTCCGTGTTTAGAGTTACTCCCAAGGGTTGGTTTGTGCAGAAGGGCTCTGGCTTATCCTTGCTCCTGTGCAGACCAAGGTCACTGCTCAACCTTGTGCCCCACGTTNGCCAATCCATGTGTTCCTAGATACAGTTCCAGAATCCATCTCCTGAATCAAGTTCCCATCTGCTGCTGAGTCCAGTCTGGGACATCCCCAGTGCTTGCTCCACAGCAGCAGTGGTGCCGGTGACCTCATTGCCATCAGGGGGTTGGGTTCCATACTGGTTTTGTAGCTATCTGCATATATTCCATTTTATTATTATTATTTTCATGAAAGCTGTTTTAGTTTTCTTTTCCAGCCCATAAGTCTCTCTCCCTTATTCCCTTTCTCTTCCCTTTGGGGAATGAAGAGGGGTTAATAGAGAGCGTCCGTCATTTGTCTCGTGACTGGCTCAGCCCTAACCCTTGACAGGCCAGCAGCCAGCCAAGGAGACCCAGTAATCCCAGTTTGCACTTTCAGTGGACAAACTCTCACAAAAGAAAGCTGTTAATGAGCTTTATCCAGGAAGAAGAGTGTTGCTGTCAGGTTTTTGGGGGTGGGCTCTGGTTTTTGTTGGCCTGCTGCTTGTATCACGGGAAGAGGTGTTAAAGACTGACTGGGAAAATAAAGTTAGTTCCGTACAGTGACAAACAGTATCCTCCAGTCCTTAGGATTTAAACAGGGCACCCAGATGGACAGAGCAAAATTCAGTTTCCTCAACCCCAACAGTCCCTTGGAGCTTTAGACCAAGGCAGGGAGCGGGCTTATTTCAATAACAAATCCAAAATCCCGCGCACAAGGTCCATCCCTTTGAGACAGGGCATCGAGGATATAATTGGACTTGATTTAGTGTCCTTGGCAGCAAAACGCATGTGGATGCTTCTGAAGCAAAGGCCTCGCTGGTTCACGCTCTTGTCAGCAGCAGTAACTTGTGGACCTTGCCACAACCACCCTCCTTGGCTCAACCACCCTCTGGGCGTTTCAGTGCGTTCTGCACAACCAAGTCATTCCGTGAAGGGTGTCTGCAAGCTTCAAATTGGGTGTGTGTTATAATATGCTAATCCCCTCCCTCTTCCCCCAGCCTTAACTGCCTCAATTTCCAAGGGAATTGACTTTCGGAGTCTTTGAGGAATGGTTTCCATTTCTCTGGTGAGATGCTCTACACACATGAAACCATTTCTATTCATCAGAAACTCACCAGCTTGAAACTGATGCTCCATTTGTCTCTCCTTTGAAGCCTCCACAGAGCTCTGGAGAGCAGGCCTGGCTGGCTCGGCTGCCACGTGCCTGCGTTCTTATTAAAGTAGTGTTATGAGTTAGGAGTGGGACTCTGGACTCTTAGTCCATTTATCTCCTCCTGCTCTATCTTCTTCCTGGCTCATCAATACCTGTCTAGTGGGTGGGCGAAACTCGGCGTTGGCTGCTGTCTAGAGACCGTCTCACTGCAGAAAAGCAAGTTGTGTTCAATTGTTCCCCATCCATCATCAGCTAATGAGTGTTCCATAACTTCTCACAGCATCCCAGGTGGCCGGGAGGGTGGAACAGTGGTGGAGGAGCCTTAGGATCCCTCCCTGCCTTTGCTGGTGGACCCCAGGCAGATCCCTCCTCCTCCCACCTCTGAGAGCAGAGAAGACTCAGGGGCTGTGATGTCCTTGGGGACTTAGAGATGAGGAGCACAAAGCAGAGCTGGGCTTTTCTGCCGCGGCTCCGTATTGACATATCCAGACTTACAGCGGTTCCTCTGCACGCCTGGGACTCTGCTGCTCCTGCCTCTTTTTATTTGACACAGTCTTTTATTTTCACAGTCCGGGGAGGAGGGAAGCTAAGAGCAACTAACTTCTGTATGACAATATGACCCTTGCCCTCTCATAACACTATTTTCATGCCATGGTAGCTGGTGGTCTTGACTCTCAGAAGAGAAGGACAAAGACCCTCGTGTGCTGTTGTTGGACACATCCTCGTGCTATACCCAGTTATTTGAAAACCTGCTATAACAAGCTCTTGCCCATGAAGGGGAAGGTTGGACTTGATGATCCTAGAGGTCTTTTCCAACCTAAATGATTTTGTGATTGTGTAATCCTGAAGGTTTCTAGGCTTGGACTTGCAGACCGGAGTAGTAATAAGGTCTTTACAAGGGTTTGAAATGATTTCAGAGGGCATCAGACCTATAGACTGTTGGAAGAGGACCACTCTTGCCCAGCTGCAAGGCTGGACAAGTGAGCTCTTAATGCAGTAGCAGGGTTTATATATAACTACAAATGGATGACAAGGAAGATGAGGAGGGCGGTGAGCGGCTGCATCACGGCCCGCAGCAGTAGCTTCCTTAGTGTTTAAAGCTCAATGGTGTTTGATTGCTCCACACCTGCCTGCTCTTCCAAGGCTGAAAGCAGAAAAAATAATCTCCCCTGATATGCAAATCCAGCAAATCTTGATGCACTTGAGGAGAGTAAGAAATAAATCTGGAAATGCAAGTCACCAATTTCCAACCATTTCTTGACAGGGATTTGACTGATTTCCCCCCTTCTCTCCAGCTCGCTCAGAAAAGGCTGCATGAGAGAGAACGAGGACTTCTCATCCTTTTCGCACCATCATCTTGGAAAAAATATGTACAGCTTCTGTGGACTGTGCTTTACTAGAGCAGTTGGGCGTTTTCCAACCAATCTGCTAAACCTCCAACACCAGATGTTTTGAAATGATCGCTCCCTCCCATTCCTGTGCCATTTCCATCAGGAAAGCTCCCCAGGTCCAGGGAGCTCTGTGTGCTTCAGAGTGGAAACACCTTCTCCAGAACCTAATAGCTCACTTTGCCTTGGACTGAGCTCAAAACCCACTAAACTTGAGCTGTTCTGGTAGAAGTGCTTCTCACTGGCCGTTATTTTTTTAAGGAGTTTCATTTTTTTTATGAATGAGTAGAACAAATAAAGCCCGTTGGGAAAGGGGGAGTGCAGAGGGGGGAGAAGCTGTGTATGAAACTGCAGAAGTGTTGAAAAGCAAGAACTGTCTTCTAGTAATACCATGGAGGGGTTTCAAAGCCGTGGAGATGTGGTTCTGAGGGACATGGCTTGGTGGTGACCTGGACTTGGTGATCTTGAAGGTCTTTTCCAACCAAAACAGTTCCGTGATTCTAACGTGGCTCCACTTGCTGAAGGGCATCTTCTCTGGTTTGTCCTTTACCAAAGGAGAAGCTTCTGCCCGTTGGGGAAAGGGGTGTCAAAAAAACGCTGAGAAAGAACAAAATTCTCATATTGATGTTAAGTGAAGACTTAAGGATTTTAAAGTGAAGCCAGAAGGGAGCTGCCCTGCGCAACAGAGAATTGACCCACTTGGAAGACCAGCAGGTATTGCAGCTCCCGTTGGCAATAACCAGCTTGTCTGAGCTGGTTCTTTGATGCTCCTGTCCCAGGACTAAGTCTGAGCAACCAAGTAGGGATTGTGCTTTTGGTGGAGCGGTGTTGTGGCTGAGCTCGCTAGATCTGAAAGTTTTTGGGAGGCGGCGATGGGATGTGTGCCATCATTAAAAATCAGTGCTCAGGCTCTTGTCATCACCTGCTGAGCAAGTGGGATGTTGGTTTTTTTTACCACCAAACCCTTTAATAGCTTGTTCTAAGTACAGGTTTGTCTTTCTAAAGCATTGTTTTGTCATGTAAGCTCAGCACAGTCCTAACTTTTCATGTAACAAAGGAGAAAGCCAGCCTGAAATGTATTAAATTGGATGGAAGTAAAAAACGGTTATGAATCTGTGCCTCATAATAACCATCCAAAACACTCCCCAGCTTTCCTAGTCTTTGAACCAGTGCGCTGAGCTGATACTGGTATTTCTCATTCCAGCTGGATTAACGAGTTCCTGGGCCAGCCAAAGGCTTCCTACGACTCAGGGGAGCAAGGCAGGTGCATCTTCCGTGATACGTGGGGCCAGATGGAACGGGTGTCAGGCCAAGGCTTCCCACCAAGGAAAAAATGTACCTTTTATGGAAGGAGCACCAGTGCCAGATACATGGATGGAGCGGGATGGGAAGAGCGTGCAACTGTGAACTGGAAGAGGAACTGTCGGCATCCTCATTGCGAGGGCTGTGGCACCTGATGAGAATCTCAGATGTCTCTACCTAAGGCTGGCGATGAGCTTCCACTCGTTCAGAGCACAGAGACACCTGGCACACTGTGATCTGCTGTTCCTGGCCCAGAACGATGCTCGGCTGACTGGAGCGTGCCAGAGGCAGGTGAATGATACCCGAGACTGCCCCGGCTTGAGGCTGGTGCCAGCCATGGAGCTGCAGTTACTGGATGCCTGTGGCCTGCACCTGCCTGGCTCATTGCTCCTGGGTGGAAGCTGTGCCTTGCTTCGAGAGCAGACGGCAGAGTCAGGAGCTCAAGGCAAAGTACAACACCATAAAAACAACAGGAAGACAGGTTGTGAGGATGTTGTGCTTCCAAAGGCAAGTCTTCCAACACTACGGAGTTCACGACAGGCTGAGCAGGCAGGATGCGGGAAAAAGCCACCGTCCTGGGAACAGCAGCATCCTTGTCATGGCAGTGAGGCAGCAGGACAGGACCTTCCTCCCACAGACCCCAGCAAAGGGTAAGTTTACCTTAAACTTAGATTTTGCAGGTACCAAGAGTACCAGTGAAATTGGACTAAATGCTGCTGTCGATGCTTAACAAGGTTTGGGAAATGTCAACACTTTGCTGTGACTTCCATCACATCACCTTGATTATTTCTTACAGCTGAGCTCAGTGTAAGGTAATAAAGGAGGGAGAAAAAAGCCGTAGCTCAGTGGGTCTGCAGTTTTTTGTTTGATTATTTCTTGTTCTTTAGTTGTTTTCATTTCAGCTGCCTTAGTTCAAATGTATGAATCCTTGCAGAGCTGACTCATACGAATAGGCTTCGATGAAAGTGTACTGCAGGGGGGGAATCGGCGGGGCAGGAGAGGGATCTTCTCATCCTGGCGCTGACCTTGCTGAAGAGAGAAGCGTTGCAGGGGTGGGAACGTGTCGCAGGGTTGGGCAGCGGTGCCGGCTCGTGCTGGCCTCGTGTGTGCAGCTGTAACCCGAGTCCGCCTGTCTGTAAAACCAGGTCTAATAATTGCATCTGCACACGTCATCTGCGGGCTGACACGTGCTTCCAAACAGGTGGAGTCATCGAAGAGCCACCGCGGGAGCCAGTCCTCCCCATCGGCACAGCCTGGGGGGTGCTGCCCTGCTTCCTTCCCCTCTCCGAGTCCGTGTCCAGGCTGTGCCATGGGCTCCAGCGCTGCAGGCACAGCAGGACCATGGTGGTGTACGGTGACTCCTGAACCTGCCTGCAGTGCTGGGGGAGCGCGTGGGCTTTGCACTGGTCCCACGAGTTCTGTGGAGCAACTGGGAAGGCTCTGCTGTGAGTTGCCCTCTGTCACACCTCCGTGTCCTTTGGTATCAGAGGAAACTGAGATGTCACCCACGCTGTGTAACAAAGAGCTGGAACCCCTCTGCTGTGGGGCCAGGCTGGGAGAGTTGGGGTTCTTCAGCCTGGAGAGGAAAAGGCTCCAGAGAGACCTTCTGGTGGCCTTTCAGTACTTCAAGGGGCCTGTCAGGAAGATGGGGACAGACTTTGGAGCAGGGCCTGTTGGGACAGGACAAAGAGTGATGGTTTGAAACTGAAAGAGGGAGATTTAGACTAGAGAGAAGGAAGAGATTGTTGACTCTAAAGGTGCTGAGCCCCTGGCCCAGGCTGCCCAGAGAGGTGGTCGCTGCCCCATCCCTGGCACCATTGCAGGTGAGGTTGGCCGGGGCTCAGAGCAACCTGCTCTAGCTGAAGAAGTTCCTGCTCACTGCAGGGACTAGATGACCTTGAAAGGTCCCTTCCCACCCAAACCAAGGCCTGGGGCTCCACGATGCACATCTTCCCCATAGTTAAGGTCTGACTGTACAGCTGGTGGGGATGGACATTAATATCCTCTCAGTTTTGGCCAACCGGTGTACTTGCAAAGAGCAGGATCACTCCCGTCCCACCACCCGAGGATCTCGGGCTCTGGGCACATGAGCCCGTGCTGCCCATGCCCTGCGACAGAAAACCCAACAGCAGCTTCTCCTTGTGGAGGTATCTGCTGAGGTCACGGGAGCGTGACAACGTGAGGAAAGAAACATACCTGGTTTAAGATTCCTCTTCAGATTTCACTTTGGTCTTGTTTTTTTTCTGTGTACGTCTTTTCACTCGTTCTCAACCAGTAGCAAAGCCAGTTGCAGTTGATTAAGCACATGAAATATTCTGTCTTTTAGGAAAAGCCCACTGGTGGTGTGACTTGAAATGAAGCGTTTCCTTTGTGAGCGGTGCTGAAAGTGTGGATCCTTTAATATTTCTTCTTTTAATACAATTTACTTCTGGAAATATTCATTTCCAATAACAAATATTAAAATTATATACTCAGGGAGTGCTCAAATGTTCTCTGTGAGCCAAGATAAATGTTGTGATTCTGGAGGATCAGGTCATAAAAATGTATAGATTTTAGCCTTGTTGCCCTCTTCAAAGTATCTCAAAGATCCTTAGAGCTAATTTGGGATGGGAAACCCATTTTTCTGATCAGCAGTAATTTCCTCTGACTCCGATGAAAGCAGCACTCCCTAATAGTAAGGCAGAATGGCTGGTGTTCATTAACCTGACTTCAGAAGCTCATCTCTCTGGCAGATAAATGATGTATATATTTTTAAGGGTGTTAAGACACTGACTTGACTTAGCATTTTTCCCCAGCCTCTAAAAGATAACATCCAGATGAGCATCTGGTAATGAGCCCCAAAGGGCCACACGCACGATTTTATTTCAAAGGGGAACTTTCATGCTGGAAAAAGATATTGATTTAGAAAAAAAAACAACAAAAAAAGGCCTTTTGCTTCCCAAAGAAGCCTCAGAGTGCTCTGTGTGCGTGTTTGCTGGCGCAGGCAGACCCCCCTTCCCCAGGTCTGCCCTTTTGGGGACCACCCGGCAAACAGAACATGCCTGACATAGCCTGGAATGCCCTGAATAATTTATTGTCTGCAGAAAGGCAGGGAAAAAGAAATGATTTGTTGGAACACCAGGTCTGGGGCGGATAATCAAACTCATTTCTACCTACTCTCTTCTGTTGCACGGGGGGAAGCTCTGTCACAAATGACACGGATGGAAAGAGCTTGAGCTCACAGGGAAGTAGAGAGTGGCAGGAGCTCCAAAGAGCAGAACCGTACAGGCTACCAAAGAGGACCAAGGTAGAGCCATTTCCAAGGTAGAACCACTACCAGAGCCAGTAAGTGAGAGACCAGCTAATTGAAAATGAGTATTATCCTCTGCAAGTGTGTTAATTGATATGTAAGTTGTGGTCGCCGGTGGTGGGCACTTGTGGGGCTGTGGGGAGGAAACGCTCCGAACGATCCTCGCAAGGTTATTGTATTAATAAGCTTCCGCGTTTATTGCCTCTGTTAATTACACGGGCACCTAAATGTATCTCTTTTAAATCTCAATTAATGTCCTTTACAATGAATTCATATTTAATTAATAGAACGGGCTGATTAAATGTAAAGCGAATACTCATTTTGCACAAAGTGCTCCCAGCTCCTTCCTCTGCTGCAGAGCGGCTGGAAAGTAAAACCGACACTGATGGGATGAAACCTGACAGCTCTGGAGTTGGCCAACTTTTCCTGTTATTTAAGATGGTTCAGGAAGCCAGGAACTATAACTCAACCAAGCTGTCTGCAGGGTCAAACAGGCTGCCAGGGCTGAGTCTCCAGCAGAGCAAGCCAGGGCTACAGAATCCCAGAGTCCTGGCATGGTGGGGGTTGGAAGGGACCTCTGGAGATCATCTCGTCCAACCCCCCTGCTCCAGCAGCTCACCCAGAGCAGGGGGCCCAGGATCGTGTCCAGGCACCTTTGGAATCTCTCCAGAGAAGGAGACTCCACAACCTCTCTGGGCAGCCTGGGCCAGGCTCCGACACCCTCACACCAAACAAGTTTCTCCTCCTGCTCAGGTGGAACCTCCTGGGTTCCAGTTGGTGCCCGTTGCCCCTTGGCCTGTCGCTGGGCACCACTGACAAGAGTCTGACCCCATCCTCTTGCCCCCCATGGGCCCTTTAGCTCTTGATCAGCATTGATCAGCTCCCCTCTGAGGCTTCTCTTCTCCAGCTCAGCAGCCCCAGGGCTCTCAGCCTTTCCTGGGCACAGAGATGCTCCAGGGCCCTCAGCATCTTCGCAGCCTCTGCTGGACTCTCTCCAGTAGTTCCTTGTCTCCCTAGAACTGTGGAGCCCAGCACTGGACCCAACACTCCAGATGTGGCCTCACTAGTGCAGAGTAGAGGGGGAGAAGAACCTCCCTTGACCTGCTGGCCACACTCTTCTGAATGCACCATTGGTCACTGTAGAAGCCCATGGTGACACATGAAAGGCAGAGGTAGGCATAGATGTGTGCATATATGTCCAAACTCATGGCAAAGATGATAGAAGGTCCCTATCACAGGTGTAGAGTCCCTTACCCTCACTGGGACACCATCAGATGTGGTTTGCTATGCTGGGGCAGGGCTGCACACCGTGCCTACCTGCAGCAGGGAGTCACCAGCCGGAGGTGACAGACGTGTCCATGAGGGATGCTCCAGTCCTGGGTAAATCAGATGCTTCTGAGCTTTTTTCTGTGCAATTTGGGGGAACGTAGGGCTGTAAAGACGGGGTGTGGCTCATGGATACTACTCACAGGCCATCGTCTAGAGCTTGTCTTTAAAGTGAGGAGGACATTGCTGCTGCTCCCACTGAAGGGAGTGACTGTTCTAGGTCATATGGCAGGAACTTGTGTTTTGCAGGCAGAAACTGCTTGATGCAGCCCTCAGCAGGGATTCAGAGAGGGTGGTGTTCAGTGAGCTCAAGTTTGGGGAGCTTCAAGCATCTAAAGCAAGTTTCCCAGATGCAGGCAGCTGAATGTGGATAAGTGTCCTTCTGGAAGCTGCTCAATGTTAAAGTAAGAACCAGGCTAGTGAAGAGCAGAATTTCTCCAAGTACTGTTTGTACTGAGTGGAAGGGAGCTCCAGGGTGGGCACTTCAGGCTCAGATGGCTGATTTCCACACAAATGCTGTGCAAAATCTCCTTGCTCACCTTCACTTGAAGCTCTGTGGTGCTGGAGGACACTTCCTTCTCTTGACCCTGGAGGAAGGCTGTTCTTAGGTCTGTGCCTTGAATCTTCACTGGAGAAAGTTCCTCATTTCATCCTCCTTGACTCTTGGGAGGAGGGACATCCCACCCCCCTCTGTGCATACTAGGCCCTGGTTATCTCTTGCAATTAATACAAGAATAATCCATGTTTTGAAATTCCTTGCCTGGATTAGCGACTGGCTGGAGTACTTCGCTGATGTACACACAGGATCCCTCCAAGGACTTGTCTTCTAGTATTTGTTCTGATAACTGTAACACGCAGATAAGAGGAGCGCACGACACTGGAAATACAGAATAAATTCACATTTTCAAAGCTGCAGGGAGCCCCATTCAGACAGCAGCCGTGTTCTGAGGAGAAGTAGCCCGTGGAAGGATGGGAATCCATCATGAAGGCTGGTGTCTGAAGCAGCACCCTGCTGAACATGCCTGTGTTTTAGCTCATCTTAGGAACCGAGGCGTTGAATTCCAGTTTGGGCTCCAGGAGCCCCACTCAACCCTCGACTTCCGCGCACTCAACAGGAGCCTTGTCTCAACCGGTGGCCGGGGGAAGGTACCAAGTAGAGGTCAAATCTTTGCAGAAGAAAAAGAAGTGGTTCTTTTCTTTTTGCCCTTGATTAATTCCTCTCTCTTTTCAGCAACCAGATTGTGCAATTCATACGTGCACTGGGCTCTCTGACGTTCTTCTCTCAAGATTTACTGGTCTGTGGCACGTGCTGACTGCAAAGAGCGGGACCGAAGGTGTGATTTGCAATCCAAGTACTGGGGCCTCTTTAAATTAAACCTGAGTTAGCGGCTGCTGCAGCTTTTTCTTTTGGTTTTGGTGAAGCTTTGGCTGCTTGAATCCGACTTGCTTTGAGGTATTTGCTCTCCTGTACTTGGATTGTTTTGAGTATCTGCGGTGAAAAAGCACGAAGGGGCCAAAGAGAAAACTGTTTTCAAAAGCATGTGAACACTCATAAAATTTCCACCCCTTGCGTAAATTTAATTCTAGTCGGGTGCAGCACTGCCCGGGTAAGCAAGGAGAGGATTGTTCTCTCTCTCTGCTAGACTTAAGGTCTTCCTGGTTCGTTTTACGTGTTGAAGGTATCGGGGTTTGTAATTAAGCCTGTTTTTTCACTGACTTTTTACTCCTTCTCTGTGTGGAAGTGTTGAGGCAGCATTGGAATCCTGCGGTCGTGTGGCTGTGCTCGTCTTGCTGCGCTTTGGGCGATGGTTTTCTCTTGGCTTTTTTTGGAAGATGAAGGAGGAACGTCTCACGTGATCGGACCACTCCAGGAGCTGAAGCTTTCAAACCTCAGCAGCTGCGTGTGAGCACTTCAGATCCCAAGCCATGTGTGCTCCAGCCGCCGAGTTTGTGACCCGAGCACTCATTGCACAGCCCGGAGATGCTGGAGCCCCTGGCAGAAGCCCAGAGGACTTCAAAAGAGACAAGACTTGACCCATCAAGAATTGCCTCTTTCACTTGGAGCGGAGAAAAGGAAAGTTCCTCCCCAGGAACCGAGAGAAGCGACGCAGGCAAGGAGTCTTATCAGGCAGCCTTGTCGTTGAAGGGTAATTAAAGATTGAGTCAAAGAGACAATGACTGAAGAATTAATTTTTTTCTGTCTTGTGAATTTTGATGAAGCAGAAGTGACGGTTTTATATTCCTTCAAGGGAAGTCTCTTAAATAAAAGAGGAAGCAGGGAAAGAAGAGAGAGAAGGTGGCGGAGGGAGAGCAGGAGACAGTGCTGGGAGCTATGATACAACCAAAGGCAAGAATTCTTCATTAAGAACCTCATCTAAAATCAGGTGCATCTAAGTAGTTTTGCCACTCTCCTAGAAGTTCATTTTCTCTTCGTACAGCACTTTTCTGAATGCATAAATCTTTAATAATCTCATTTTGCAGTGGCCACATAGGTGTACAATTGGTTCTTGGTCTGAAGGGAGTATGTTAAAGCAGTCTCGCTCGGAGACCTTTTGTTCTGAGACCTGGAAGTAAAGAAGTTTTCAGCAAAGCTGTAATGAAATCTTCATCAATTGGTGCCCTTGGCTGTGGAGGGCTTTGTTTTGTTTTTTTTTTTTCCTTTGAGACTTTTGTTTTCCTTATACAGAGCTTTCATACTGAACCAAGGAGTTTTCTGACCCGACTGGGGAGATACCGTGGCGGTGAGGAGTGCTTCCCGCTGCATCTGGAGGCACTGGCACTTGTACGACGCAATAACTTTCTACTCAAACCACTTTTCAGTAGAAAATGTGTTTTCTCCCTGCGATGAAAGAAAACCAGATTTGCTCTGAAAAGAGTTTTTCTTTTCGGTTTTATAACGAACAAAAAAAAGACACTGAGTGACTTTAAATCTGGGATCTTGCCCTGAGTTATAAAACTGTAAAAATTAAAGTGGAAGAGTAACTTTTCTTCAATATAAAAAAAAAAATAAATTAAAGAAAAGTGATTTCTCCCAGCAAATATCCAGAATTTTATCTGAGATCACCCCGGTTCTCCCAAAGGAGCAGCTGAGGGACCTGGGGTTGTTGAGCCTGGAGAAAAGGAGGCTCAGGGGAGACCTTCTGGCTCTGCACAACTCTCTGAAAGGAGGTTGGAGCCAGGTGGGGTCGGGCTCTTCTCCTAAGGAAGAAGTGACAGGACAAGAGGAAACGGCCTCAAGTTGCACCAGGGGAGGTTGAGGTTGGCCATGAGGAACAATTTCTTTGTGGCAAGGGTTGTGAAGGGCTGTGCCAGGCTGGACAGGGCAGTGGTGGAGTCCCCATCCCTGGAGGGGTTTCCAAGCCGTGGAGATGTGGTGCTGAGGGCCATGGGTTAGTGGTGCCCTGGCAGTGCTGGGTTAATGGTTGGACCTGATGATCTTGAAGGTCCCTTTCAAGCAGAACAATTCTGTTCTTTGCTTTGGAGGGTTTTCCATGTTTCACAGGGCCTCGCCTCAGTTTGCAGACGAGTGAGATCCCCCAAAAGCTTTAGCCCCGATTCTTCCTATCTCTCCTGGACAGCAGGAATGGAGCAGGAAGCTCTGACACCTGCAGAGGCCAACACCCCGGCACATCATGCGCAGGGAGATGGGGAGGCGGGCAGGGTGTGGGCAGGATTTAACACCTTACGATGCCTTTCCCCTCCCTACTGCCTCTCTTCCTTCTCTTGCAAGGATGTATTTTTGCATCGTCTGCTCTTTGCCGAGCTTTTCTTGACACCCCACTGAACGCAGAGGCATCTAAGGAATTAAAGGAAAAGAAAAATCTTTTCTTCCATTTCATTGCGAAAACAGAAATGAAAAACGGCTCACTAGCTCGAAGAGATAAATACAGCCCAGGTCAATAACTGAAAGCGCTTTCACAGACCGCAGCTGGAGAGTGCTGCTTGGTCTGATTGGGTTTTTTTTTTAAAAAAACTCTATCTTTGTTATGTGTGCAAAGCTCCTGAAAAGAGTCATTGGGATTGCAGCATTCCTGATCTTTATGCTTACGGACTGACAAATCTGCGAGGCATAATGGAAGCACCAGCTGCTGTGGCTGCTCGTGAAATAAAAGCTCTCACCGACCACTCAGGAGGATTTTTAAAAATTTTGTTCATAGCGACTTTCGCGCTTTCCTTTCCTCCCTGCTACTTAATGTGCCTCCCAGCAACAAGACCCAGAGAGAATTGAAAAACCCCTGGCAAGGTGGCCTATAATTAACTAGCTGAGTTTGTGTATCAGCAACAAAAGAGCTAATTATGTAGCAATCAGTTATTTGAGGGATAAAAAGCAGCGCTTTGAATCGCTCCACAACGCTGGTGCCCCGGTGAGTGGGCAGGGCTGCGGCGGGGCCACGCAAACACCCGTGTGCTGGGGATACACCAAGGAAAACACCAGGAGGTGGGAAAGCTGCTCCTGGAGGAGCCAGTGGCTATGGAAAGGAGCATGCTGGAACCTGCACCCGGGCTGGACTGGTTGAGTCTCCAGCTTAAGAGCCTAGGAGTGAAGCATTTGGATTTTATTCCGCTCTGCTGCCTCTTTTCTCTTTGTGTGCCGTGCAGACCTGCTGTTCTTCATTAATTACCCGGCACGTGCCTGTCCAAGCCATTGGAGCAAGCCAACAGCAGGCGTTGGCAGGGTGAGAACAGCACAAGCCCAGGCAGACGTGTGCAGCCAGATGCGATGGCATCTGCTGCAGGAGAGTGCCTGGAACAGCCCGTTCGGATGGACGTATTGCACCACGATGACCTCCAGCTTCCTTCTGGACATACGTGGTGCCCCGAGGTACCCTGGATGTGAGGGTTTTAGTTGGCCTAGAGGCCAAATTATGGAAGCAGAAAGTGTCCCGTGGTCCTTGGGGGAGTGCAGAGCCCAGGCTGCCTAGTCCTGCTTTGCCTGCTCCCCTCCCAAAGCCAACGACCAGCTGACTTTGCTGGTTGGCGCATGGAAAGCCTGTAAGTGCTCTGCCTTATTACCCACCCAACAGATGCTTCAGAAGGCGCCTACTTTTGCTATTAAAAGTGATGTCACTTCTTGTAAGGGCTGTGGAGTGCAGGAAAGATGCACTGCTAGCTAGAAAGAACGTTGGACAGCGTCGTGCCATGTTTTCTGACCTTTTCAGGAAAACTCTGTGGTCAGCATTGCCCCTTCCCAAGACCAGCTGCTAGTCAAAGGTCAGCTAAGAGCAGGACTCACCCTGAGGTTGCAGAAAGTGTCTGGGATCCTGAGGCTTTTGGCTGCACTGTTTGGAATCATAGAATCATAAAATGGTTTGAGTTGGAAGGGACCTCAAAGATCATCTCGTTCCAACCCCCTGCCATGGCAGGGACACCTCCCACTAGACCAGGTTGCTTGAAGCCTCCTCCAGCCTTGTCTTGAACACCTCCAGGGGTGGAGTATTAGGTAGGAACAATTCCTGAGCACCTGGAAGAAGGTTCCTTTACCATAGACTTGGTTTCATGTCCTTAAGCCTCATGCACGTGTGTGAGATCCTTCCGTGCATCCTCTGATCACGGGTAAAGCAGGGGGGGATTTGTGACCCATGGGATGTCCTTCAGCACAGCACAGTCCCAGGAGCTTCACCCACTCCGTTCTGCGTCTCTAGACCCTCTATGAGTGATTAGCATCTTAAAAAATATACAGGCTTGTTTTACTTCTGGTGCTTTCACGTGCACTTCTCATTGCGGGAGAGGAGAAGGGTGTTGGAATGCACATTTGGAACATGGTGGTTTGTGGAAGGGTGTGAGTTTTGTTAAACTATTCATTTAAAACTATCCATAAAATACAGAGAGGCTTTCTCTGACATTTAAAATTCAAACACTCTCAGTTCATCTTGCTCTCAAATTTCCTTTCTTTTTTTTCCCCTCTTTAATAACCCTTTAAAAGTGAGGAAACTAAATATTTCTTTCTTTACTCCTGCTGCTGCTCAGAGGTGGGCTGGGGAGAGACGGTCAGTCCAAAATGATCTTTTCATTCCCTAACACTTGAACACGTGTTGCTGTGCCCTGACTTAAGGAGCTGTTCATGATGGAAGATCTAGTGCGTTCCCGGCAAATTTTTCCAGTGCTTAGTTACTCATGCTAGAAAAAAAAAAAAAGATAAGTCTTTTCTATCTTAATTTTTACCTTTCCCATCTTCCCTGAGGGCTGCAGCCCACCCTTCTCTGAAGTGTATTGGATCCCGAATAGGTTTACTAAGTATAAAGGCAGGCTCTGGGAGGACCTGCTAAAATATCCTCCAGCTGGGAAACTGGAAAATTTGTACTCGATAAAACGCACCCACTGCTCAGATGCAGAACACAGCGACCCGTGGGTGACAGGGAGAGATAAACGGTCATCCCTGTCTTCGCGGGTGGGCATGGCAGGATATTCTAAGAAACTGCCCCATCCCTTTGAGGAGCACCAGCAGAGCAGCTCAGCCTGTTGCAGTGTCTTCAGCTGCCGCAGTTACACCTCTTGAAAGCCTCAGACCCTTCCACCAGCGTTGCCGTTGGCCCGAAGTGTTGTCCAAGCCCAGCCTTTCCTCGTGGCTGTTTTCCCCTGACTCTTCATCTTCACCTGATCGGAGGAAATCAAAAGGAAAGAGCAATGAGTGGGAAGGAGCGAACTTGCATCTCCCTGAAGGGTGGCACAGCCACGGAAGAGAGAAAAGCCTCCCCGGGAGCTGCTGGGAAACATCCCTGGTAGAGAAAAACATCTTGGAGGGAGTGAACAAATTAAGGCCTTGCTTGCTCCCGCAAGCCGGGCTGTGAGAACGAGAGCTTCGTGTCACAGGAGCTGCAGTTAATCTATGCAGATTCCTCCTTAATGAGGCTGCTGTGAGACCAGCCTGTTGGGAAGGTGATCGGTAGCGTCTGTGAAGTGAATACTCTCTCCCAGGGCTCTTCAGTGCTCTGGGCAGCGGGATGATGGTGTTGGAATCCTGGCAACCAGAAGGTTTCGCTGGCTCCGTGAGATGCTCTGATTAGAACCAATCATCCAAACACCCATTGCCCTCTCACCCCACCCAGGCCTTTCCCTTCTTCCTTTTTCCTTTTCCCCTTTTCTTTCTTCCCTTTTCTTTTTGCCTTTCCCTTTTTCCCTTTTCCTTTTTCCTTTCTCCTTTCTCCTTCTTCCTTCTTCCTTTTTCCTTCTTCCTTCTTACCTTCTTCCCTTTTCCTTTTTCCTTCTTCCTTCTTCCCTTTTCCTTTTTGCCTTTTACTTCTTCCTTCTTCCCTTTTCCTCTTTCCTTCTTCCCTTTTCCTTTTTCTTCTTCCCTTTTCCCTTTCCCCTTTTTCCCTTTCCCTTTTCCCTTTTCCTTTTTCCTTCCACACGTAGGAACAGATTTTCAAAGCAGCCTCCCTTACACCTCCAGGGAAATATGCCTTTTCAAAGTGAGGTAGTTAAAAAAAAACCTCAAAAAAACCCCAGACAGCACCTTTTTTTTTTTTTGAAACCCAGAGGGTTTATTTCAGTGCAAAATGATGTTCGCTGTTTCGATTTTATAGAATCACAGAATCATTTAGGGGGGAAAGGACCTCCAGGATCATCAAGTCCAACCTTCATCCCAACATCTCCCTGACCCCTAGACCATGTCCCGAAACACCACATCTACTCGTTTTTTGAACCCCTCCAGGGATTGCGACTCCACCACTGCCCTGGGCAGCCTGGGACATTTTTAGTGATGTTAGATCTCTTTCTAAAAGACAACACGTTTTCTTGTGTTAAGGTTGAAGCAGCACATTTTACCTGATCAGAAATTCAGCTGCTGGAGGTTTTTCTGCCTGCATTTTTCCTGGTATTTGATCCATTTGTGTGAATAATCATAGTTCCCCCAAAACTTCCATAATTTCACAAAAATAATTGATCTGGCCTTGCTCTTCTGTAACGTGCTTTAAATAAAAAAGCAAAGTTTCCAATGTTTCCATTCTCTAGCACTTCATACAGACATACAGCATGAAAAATATTCCCGTGCTAATGTATCCCTTCCAATTACTCCCCGACAGCCCTGAAAGCATTCCCTGAAATCCTCTTCCTTGTGGGAAACAGATTCTGGCGCTGGTACCAAGTCACAAAAACCCCAGTTTGTCCACACAGTAGCTGTAATATTGGGCCTAATTCTGCCATCGCAGGAGTGAATGAAAGATGAAGACATAAATAGCTGCAGGAATTTAAAAATGAGTTTCGGAGCCCGACAAATCAAGTTTTTCTCTTTGATTGACTGATTAATGAGCCGTTGCCACCAGCCTGGGCGCGTGTTGCCATTGCCAGGCTGTCTGGTGACTGCTGGGCTCGAAGCCACATGAAAGGAGCTGTTTATCCAACCTCTGCGGGGCTGCGCGGTCACCTCTGCTCCTACCTCTGGCTCCCAGGGCCACGCTTCCCCCTCGCAGGGAAGCTTTCCAACCCGCTCCCAGCGCTGGAGCTCTTGCATTTTACAGCTATTGTAAAGTGGGTCCCTGGGGTCTAATTTCCCTCTTCCAGGTACTGATGTAACACCAGCCGTAACCCCGCTGGGGACGGCAGTGCAGGCTTGGTTTAAAAAACCTCTATGGAAGAGGCTGCCAGCGCTGCCCGCTGCCTTGGCAGGTGGGATTTGGAGCTTGCTGAGGCTGGATTGAGGGAGCTTTGTCTCTCCACCAGTCCAAGCCTGTGCTCTTTGCACCAAGCAGCTTTAATGCAGGTAGAGAGCTGCCCTGCTAAAACCTTCCCAGGCCTGGCTTTAGTGGCTTTTTTCCTTTAGAAAAAGCCGCGATCAAAATGAGATCTGGATGGTGGATGGTTCCTTCTTGACATGAGGAGGAACTTCTTGACTGGGAGGGTTCCAGAGCCCTGGAACGGGCTCCCCAGAGAGGTTGTGGAGGCTCCTTCTCTGGAGACTTTCAAGACCCGTCTGGATGCGTTCCTGTGTGACCTGCCCTAGATTCTATGGTCCTGCTTGGCAGGGGGGTTGGACTTGATGATCTCCAGAGGTCCCTTCCAACCCCTCACATTCTAGGATTCTATGATTCTATGGTGCTGTGCAAACACCAGCAGACCCTGAGTGCATTTTCTAAGTGTGGGTCACCACAGACAGAAACACAGTGACTAAAAGAAGTCTTTCCGCAGGTTTCAGTAGGGTGGAGAGTCAGACCTGCACCCTGGTTCTGCCCTGGACCCAGGACCAGACATGGTGTTGAGTTCACAGAAGCTTGCAGGCAAGCGTTGCCCAGATCTGTCCAGTTACCCAACATGCAAAACGTTGTTTTTTTCCAACACAGCAATTCTGTGAGCCTGTGATTTCTGGATGTGTTATAAGCAAGGATACCCTAGGAAGAATCCAGCTTCCAAGGCCAGGTTGGACGGGGCTTTGAGCAACCTGGTCTAGTGGGAGGTGTCCCTGCCATGGCAGGGGGTTGGAACGAGATGATCTTGAAGATCCTTTCCGAGCCAAACCATTCTGTGATTCTATGATATCTTGGTAAGAACCAGCTTGGGCATTGAAAATTCAGGCTTTGGAGCTTTTTCAGCAGCTGAACTCCTAAAAACACCCCTTGGCTGTTCAGTGCTGAACAACCGCACAGATTTATCAACTGAAAACCATACGCCTCTGGATGAACAATTAAACCGCGAAGGGGCAGGGAGCAGCTCTGGCTCCACACGTAGTTCTGCTGGCTTTCCAAACTGGCTGCCATGCTTCAGATGGAATCCTCTCCAAACCAGCACGGCCTCCGAAAACCTACCGGAGTGTGGAGCGGTTCTGGCTGCAGTTGTGTGCGAGTGTTCCCGTGCCTCCCGTTTTGGTATGCAGAGAAGCTGCTTGTGTTGCAAACATATGCTTCATTTAAAGAAGGAACCGAGTGCTTTTACGTCGAAATCCTGACCAAGTTTATGTAAAATTAATTGCGTCGCATGTTCCGTATCTTTTAATTGCAAAACCAATTAACTTTAAAATGTTCTGCTTTGTAGTTCTCCTAATGGATGGCATAGTTTTAGTTGGCTTTACAAAATCCATCTTTTGTTGGAGCTGGGCAGGCAGCCACGCTCGGTTATCTTCTGGAAGTGAGTTCCCGTCAGCTGGGCCAGCTTCAAGCAGTTGATGCACTGGAGTTACTTCACAGGCATGAGTTTTGGGTGAACATCTGTACAGAGACTATACTGGTGTCCTTGGGAGAAGCGTGGCTGGTTATTTGAGGTTGCTGGTGTTTGGAGCTGGAACCACTGATTCCTGTGGGCAGAACTTTCATCGCTCACTGGTGGTGTGGTTGCGATGGCGGCAATGTCCAGAGCTGTGTCCAGCTTTCTGAGGAGTACTGGAGCAAGAGTGGTACCTGGGGATGGTACCTGGGGTGAAGAGCTGCTGGGGAGATCCTGATGAGCAGTCCTCACTCCCACCTGGGAGACTGGGAGCTGCTGAACCTGCTGGGGAGCCCCGCTCCCCCGGCTGGAGATCTCTGTGACCTCGAGTCCGTCCTTTGGCGTTAGCAGATCTGTGGCTCTTGGGGGCTGTGGCACAAGCAAAGTGGAAAGGAGAGCCAGGATTGCTTTATCTGCCTTGGCCTCCTACCTTTACTAACATCCCATAATTAGAGCCAGCCCTGCTTGTGTCTGGGCCTGAGAAAGGACAATTCTGCCTCTCTTGACCATGGGAAGCAAAGGGCAGCGTCCTACAGCCACATCCTTCCTGACAGGGGACTAGAACATCTCTCTGTGCCCAGGAAAGGCTGAGGGACTTGGGGCTTTTTTGCCTAGAGAAGAGAAGACTGAGAGGGGACCTGGTCAATGCTCATGAATTCTTAGAGGGTGGGTGTCAGGAGGATGGGGCCAGGCTCTTGTCAGTGGTGCCCAACGACAAGACAAGAGGTAACCAGCACAAAATTGGACGTAGGAAGTTCCATCTAAACATGAGGAGGAACTTTACTTTGAGGGTGTCGGAGCCTGGCCCAGGCTGCCCAGAGAGGTTGTGGAGTCTCCTTCTCTGGAGAGATTCCAAACATGCTTGGATGTGATCCTGGGCCCCCTGCTCTGGGTGACCTGCTGGCGCAGGGGGTTGGACGAGATGATCTCCAGAGGTCCCTTCAAACCCCACCATGCTGGGACTCTGGGATTCTAGGGCTGGGAAGCCAGATGGCCTAAAGACCCTATAGTGGAGGTTGGCCGATGCTTGGTGTTTCTCTGGCTAGGAGAGGCCACGAGCAGGAGTTCTCTTGGAAGAGCCATCAGGGCAAAGCTTTGGACATCTGACATCACATTGTGACAGCTTCTGTCATCTGAGCTGACTTCATTTTGTAGAGCTGAGGAAAAAAATTAATCACAGCATATAAATGGAAGGTTTTCCTTTAAAAAAAAAAAGTTCTGAACCATTTTGCAATTTGTGCGGCTGTTGTCTTCCAAGAGAGCTTATTATTTTTATTGCTATTTGAAGGTTTTCATACTGTTTTCTTCTGTCACACGTGTCAGGGTTTTGACTTTCGTTTTTATAATTAGGACCAGCAATAGCAAAATGAAGCTTTTTAGCTTGGTCGTAGATCTGAAAATGTGTCACTGCTGCAGAAATTTATTTTGTTTCCTGAGTTTCTGTCCCTTTGCCAAAGTTTGGGGATATTTTGGCATTTGAGATAGTGTGCTTGTCGGGGGAAATTACTGATTGAAGGAAAAGGAAGGAAAGAAGAAAGGGGAAAAACCCAGCGTCATTTTATTATTATTGAGAGAGGTAGAACCAACAGGAGAAACCCCCTCTAGAATATGAAATAGTACATACTTTAAAAAAGTTAAAAATACATTTATTTAGAGAGAGCTAAAATACTTCATTCTTACTGATGTTGTCTATCCACATAAGATCCTCTTTATCTTCTGATGGAGGCAGGTCTGATCCCGTCTTTCTCCTGGGCTGGGCTCAGGACACACGTAGGATCTCCCCCACGCAGGTCTCCGTCCCCCAAAGCACAGAGACCTACATCTCCTGCCAGGCTGGGTGGAGAGCGACCGGTGGATTCACCCACATGTCCCTGCACACACACATCATCACGTTGGTTGGGAAGCCAAGAGAACAAGAACAGGTATTTGAATAAACAGATCTTGCCGCTTGTTTTCTGATCTCCTCCTGGTAGAGACACCCCTGCTCTCAGCTTGAGCCCGGTTGTCTCACACGTCCAATACAGGAATAACTGGAGTGCTTTTGGAGAAACCAGTCCTGACAGATACTGCAAGATCAAGATCAAGGACTCTGGCACAGAAAATTAATTTGTCCTCCCAAAGAGGAAGTCCCATCCAATTCAAAGCCGTGACTGTCGTTTCCAAAGGGTGGAGGTGCCACCAGCTCCATCCCTCGTGGGCCTGCAGCAGGACAGACAGCCCGTTCCTGGTCTGCAGGACCCCCAGGAGTCCCCCGCACAGGAGCCCTGGCAAAGGGGAGCCCAAGCTGTCCCTCCTCGCCGTGAACTGTGGTGCAGGAGCTCTGAGAGCAGAGCCTGGGCTCCCTCGGGTGCTCTGCAGATCCACAGGACAGGCGGCAGATGGTTGCCTTGGTGTCACCCCGCTGTTGCTCCCGTCCCCGCGGCTAATGAACTGGAAGCGTTCAGCCCGTGGCACTCCCTGGGGACAGGCTGCGCTCTGACAA
>VZZY01000416.1:661-111916 GCA_013400335.1 Eurystomus gularis
TTTATTGCATTTATAAGAAGGTTGATCATCCCAAAATACATCTTAATTCTAACAACTGTCAATATTTATACGGAAAAAAAAAAGACAGTAAATACTGTATTAAAAAAAGGGAAAAACTTAAAAGACGGATGTTCTTTTCTATTTCTAAGTCTAACTAGCTGTTATTTCAGTTATCATACAGCTCCAGTAGTGGCATGGTTTGGAACATACAGTATAGCATGTTTCTCGTTAAGGATTATAACATCTAAAATAAACAGAAGTTCTAGCCCATAAGTTCACTCAACTTTAGGTGTTACATTTAGCTTTCATTTTATCATAATGAAAAGACATTTGTAGTGGAGTAATAGCATTTTATTATGTAGGTTGTCTTCCTGTTTTCTTTTCTGTTGTCTTTTCATATAATAGAAATGCATTTTGTAGCTGACATATATTATATCTAATTTCAAACAGCTTGAAATAATGCTGGAGCCCAAGGTCTGGAGAGAAGCTGCTACTCAGGTGTTCTTTGCCTTAGGGCTTGGATTTGGTGGAGTCATTGCCTTTTCAAGCTACAACAAGAGAGACAACAACTGCCATTTTGATGCTGTACTGGTGTCCTTCATCAATTTTTTCACTTCTGTGCTGGCAACTTTGGTGGTGTTTGCAGTTCTGGGCTTCAAAGCTAATATCATAAATGAAAAATGTGTTATCCAGTATGAATATCCTTTTTTTAAAATTTTTTTTATGGTAGATTTCATTTATGAATTAACTCAGATCACTGAGTTTGATTTCTCTGTTTTATTGTGTTTTGCAGAAATTCAGAGAAGATTTTAAAACTTTTGAAAGTAGGTAATTTGAGCCAGGATATAATCCCACATCATATCAATTTCTCAAGCATTACAGCAGAAGATTACAATTTAGTTTATGACATTATTCAGAAAGTTAAAGAAGAAGAGTTTGATTCTCTTGGTCTGAAATCTTGTCAAATTGAAGATGAACTTAACAAGGTGAGAGTAATAAGTAATTCTTAAACAGAGAGATTATGCATGGATGAATATTTGTAAGCCTGATACAGAGTATTAGTACAGTGTACCTATGAGCAGTGCACCTATAGAGATCCATATGAAAACACAGTTCTGTGCAAGGTTGCATTCCAGCTCACCTGAGGTCTTTTGGGTCTGATGTCTTAATATAGTCTTCACTGATGGCTCTCCTCATGAGGTGATAAGTGTTTGAAGTTCTATTTTTTAAAAGAGTTGAGCATAAGGATTTTTCCACCAACTGAACAGAAGTGTGCTTATTCACTGTCTCAATTTATGGTATCATCTAATGTTAAAAAACAATTATTAAATATAAATACTACATCACTAACAAGGAAAAAATTATTATTTACTTATTAGATAGTTGTTTAATGAATGTTGTCCTGTTTTGAAATCTTTACAGTAAGCCAGATCTGTAAAAGAAAATAATATTTTTTTAGCTTTTTCAGAGGTACTTCCAGTTTTAAACACTGACTTGTATACCGTTGAACCAGCATCTGAAACTAAAATGTCAGATTGGCAACTTAGACATTAAAAGTTTCTATACTATTCCTGCCATTTACATTTGAAACAAATAGGTATACAAATGAAGTCCTTTTTATACTTACTGGAGAAAATGGAGTGTGTATAATATCTCTCATGCAAAATTATCAGTGAAAGAGAGAAAGAAATTTCAATTGGACACAAGAGGAAATGTTTTCACTGTGAGAACTATCAGCCGTTGGAATAATCTTTCTGGGAAGTGGTGTATTCCCCGCATTGGACACTTTTAACATTTGGCTGGACAGGGTGCTGGGCCATCTTGTCTAGACTGTGCTTTTGACAAGAAAGGTTCCTTCCAACCTGGTATTGTACGATTTCATGACAGAAATGTGTTGTTAATATCAATCAAGTTACAGATTCTCGGCCAAATCCAGTGTTTCAGTAAATAGTATTAATTAAGGTTTGGAAGAATCACATATTAGATAGCAGCTTCCCACTCTACCTCCAAGATTTAATCAGTGACATTGCATGAACACGAAGTCAGACTGTCACACTACCAAAAATACTGTCCATGAATAATAACGTGGTTTTTTTCTCATTGACAGGCGGTTCAAGGAACTGGTTTAGCTTTTATTGCTTTTACAGAAGCAATGACCCACTTTCCTGCTTCTCCTTTCTGGTCAGTCATGTTCTTCCTCATGTTGGTAAATTTGGGACTTGGAAGTATGTTTGGAACCATTGAAGGCATCATCACACCCATTGTTGATACCTTCAAAATCAGGAAAGAAATTCTTACTGGTGAGTTGCATGAATTTTATGTTCTCACTGAAGCAGTAAGGTAAACTTTTCTTTTTTTTTTCGGAGAGTATCAAGTCTTATTTTTTGACATGAAAGTTTTCAGTGTTTATATTATACAGAGCAGTAAATTACTGTATCCCAGGCTGTATTTCCGTGCACATTAATATCAGCAAGTGAAACCTTTACCTGAGTGCTAAAAGAGCAGGAACATACTAGAACTTAAATTTTAATGGAGAATTTCTGTTACAAGTTTCTATATTATCAGTCCTTCCTAGCTCTTCCAGAATACTTTCAATTCCTGCTTGTGTCACACATCAGAGAAACAAAGGAAAAGGAAAGAATAAAGATACACTGCAATTACTACAAGTTATTTCTAAGTAGGCCAAATGAAATCTTAATTTATGATTAAATGTTTATTATGTTAAAAATTGGTGCAGTTACTCTCTAGAGAAACATATTATTCCCTTTTGAATGTGGAAAGGGTCTTAAACAAGATGTCTAGTTGTGCAGGGTTTTTTTTTTATTTAAATACCCAAAGTTATTTGAGGTGTAGCCTGTTCATGTAGCTCAGATGATCATGTAACAATTTCTCTTTTTGTGATAGAATATGAATATAAAATGTGAAAGTCAGGTTTCTGAAAATCTTCAGGACAGCTACTAGGGACTTAATGTATTATTTTCAAATTCAGATTTCGTATCAATACCTATGACAGGAGGCATAGAAAATAAAAAATATATAGTAAGCTGCTTTAACTTTATCTAACTATATGAAGGAAATAATGACATATTATGCAGCACAGCATTGCTTTTTCCTGACTGCTTTCCTTACCTTACTTAGGGAATAAGTAATATCTAACAGAAAACAATTTTTTTTCTTTGCTAGATCTAAGATTAAAATTCTTTATAAAGATAAATCAACTGGTTTTTCAGAAGTTCTGAAGCACTTGTTCAAGTTTTGGTTTTGTTTTGTTTTTATCAGCTCTGAAATTCTTACTGAATAACCAGTATGACACTTAGAAATTAATGTTCTTCCTAAATATCCATTCAAATACTGTGATATATAGTCATTACTCTGCAATAATTGAATATTATACAGTAGTTCCTTGTTATCATGTTTAACAAAAAACTCTATTAAGATAAAGTACTATTCAAGAACTACCTTTCACTTTTAACTTTTTGATTGGTATGCATGCATGTTTTTTGCCAATCGCAGTTGTACTCAGAGAATTACAACTTGATGTGGTGTTTTTATCATTAGCTTAAAGAACTGAAATGCCAAGGTTATGCTTCATACAGTACCAGTGGGATTTAACAAGGATTATGCCTGCACTAGAGTTTCTGCTTAAACACCACAAATCTTTGCAACTTTTTGCACTACGGTTCCAGTTCAGTCCCTCCTGAGTTCAGGGAAACCAACTTATATGCTTAAGGTTATTTTGAATTCAGGTATTTCCAAATTGAAGTCTGCATGTGTATGTGCCGAGTTATGATGAGTATACCTACCAGAGCCTCAGTTTACAAGATGTACATTTTTGGAGTGTAATGTTAGTACGCAATGGGAGAACATAAGAATAGCAAAGATTTCTAAATTCACATACACACTCTTCTGGGGATCTTTTCTCAAGGTGAGTAATAAAACTCAGTGTGAAAATTAAGACTCAGGACAAGGCAATTTTATCAGTGTTCTTTCGGTTTTATCTTGCATTAGGAGTTCACATCAATTTGTAATGATCTCTTTAATTCTATATATTTCTGTTCTCTGAAAGCATTATAACAATAGTTTCTACAAGGCTGGGAAAAAAGTGATTGGTGTTCTACCACAGCATTTAAAAAAGTGCCATTGGCTTCCTTTCACTACTATAATCAATGCTGATTGATTATTTGAGGTTTATGTTATGCATATATTCTGTAACGATATTTTATATTTTGGCTCAGATTCATTTCACCTAATTTTAGTCTGTTTAGGTGTATCCTACATTCCTAGTGGGTGGCAAAAAAAAACAAAGCACTTCAAGAATCAGTCTTACTGGTGCTCAACCTACAATTGATTTCACAGTTTATTGGAATTTGACTTATTTTATGGCTACATAAGCTTTCAGTCCTGTTCTTGGTGAATTTAGTAGGAAAAATTATATTGAGATTTATAATGCAGGATCAAGCATTCAAGAAATATATTTTGGGTTGTCTCCAAACAAGAGAAGGGGCAGAAATGTTGTTGCTTAATGCACAAATACATTTAGTGAGATCCTAGTGGAACTTCATGCTATGGATAATCTTTTAGGGGAAATTTATTCAGCTTTTATTTTTTAGTGTCATAGCCTGAAACTTTAGTTCTTTTCACTTCTAAGTTCCAAAAAGTAATCTAGGAACCAAGTAACATGATTGTATGAAGTTTAGTTTACCAGTTCTGCTTATTTTAGCCTTGTGTTCACATTAAGTTAAATCTTTTATGAGAAATAGTCATTTGATTACTCTCTGCTGCTTAATCAGGACTGCTGTAATATGGCAATTTCAGTAATTCTTATTAATAACTTTTCTGTTATGTAGGGAATAAGTAGAATTCCTAATATTGTTAAAATTGAGATCCTCTAGAAAGTAAAAGGTTATTAACTTTGATTATATGAAATAATGTGTTAAGGTGTACCTTTGCTGTTTTGAACTCTATTTCCTCTTTGTCTGTGGTACTTTGTTACAATTACAGCTCACATTTCTGTCTTTCATTCCAGTCATCTGCTGCTTAGTAGCATTTTTTATTGGCCTGATCTTTGTGCAGCGCTCTGGAAATTATTTTGTGACGATGTTTGATGACTATTCAGCTACTCTGCCCCTTCTTATTGTGGTCATTTTGGAGAATATTGCAGTCACTCGCATTTATGGAATAGACAAGTAAGTGAAGGAAATGTATTTTCCTGTCCCTATCAACAGTATTCATTACAACAGTTATTACTATTTTAACCATATTGCACGAAGTATTTGCAATGTACACTTAAATATGAGTAGCAAATGGGTCCAATCTGGTTTTAAGAACAGGTTTGGGGCAAGATAGATGCATCAGGATAACAGTGAAACCCAAAGAGTGATTGCAACAGATCCAAAAAGGGGAGAATTCAGTAAAAGAGGCAAAATTAGAGAGTTAGCAAGGAGGCTGGATATGCAAGCATGAGGAATAATACAGCAAGAGAGATTTCAAGAAGTAATAACCATGATCTGAGCAGCAGATGAGAATAACTATTCTGAACATTTGTGCAGCGTTCCAGTCAGCTTGAAAAAGGAACAAAGCAAACTCTGATGACAGTAAGAACAAGAAAGTTTCAGTTTATGAACTAGATTTAGTTTGGGTTGTTGTAGCAATTAATTGTTCTTTGCATATGTTGTGAGAGAGGCAATAGAGGAAATGATAGCAAAGAACAGGGTCAAGATTTACTTGGAAGCAGCACAGTTGACAGTGGCGTTAAGTGACCTATCAGTGATGGCTGAAGAGAAAGGACCATGAAGCTCCTCTTAATTTTTTTACATCTTAGAACTGAAATCATCAGAATGTGTTCATTAAGTGAGATCAATGTGTGTCACGCTTAAGGAATAGAAGAGTTTGTTTCAAAAATAACTCATGCCATCCACAGATAAAAGAGAGTATGCTATACTAACGTGTTGAAGTAATTAAAACATCTGTGATTCTTTGACATGTACAAAGGGTGACATAGAATGGGTGGTTTTTCATTTGACTTTTCACTTGTTCAATCTGAGTAATCAGCCAGTCCCTCTCCATAATGAAATAAGATTAAATTTTCTTCTTATAGTTTTATTTTTTCCAGACATTGTTTCTGGTCTATGTAAGTAGTGCCTGGTCTAGCTTACTCATTAAGGGAGAATTCCCACTTAGGCCACATGTGTAGTCCTATAATTGATCACACAGACATGAAAACACCATGTAGATGTTTTTACACATGCAAGCAAAAGATGAAAGAGATGACCTGGTTATCATATTGGTAATGTCCAATTAAGTAGTAAAGTCACCAACTTAACTGTGAGGAAGGATAGAAAAAAGACAATATGTGAATTCCTGTAGCCAAGAAGGAATATCTTCTGTGCTAGAGTCCGTGATAAAGGAGCTTGGTAGCTTTTAAAAGAGGATAAGTAGGATGGAGATGATGAAAGACTTAAAAAGTAAAGAAAATAAATTTATGTTCAATTAAATGAAGAACTGGTGGTCCCAGAAGTAAAAGGCTGTCTATAGAGGGCACAATCCATTTGTAAATTCCGCTTCTTTTTAAAAATGTGTTTAACTGTAGTGTAAACAAAGAATAAAATGCCCCAAACTATGCAGTTTCAAAAGATTTTTGAGAGTTTGTATGACAGTAGCTTCACATGTGTAACTGCTTTGTAAACATATTTCTTGTTATAAGAGCTTTTTTGACATGCACGTTTCAACAGAGTGGGACCACAAGGGAGTTAAAACAGAATCAGTGCTTGTGCACACTCCAAAAGAATTAATTCTAAAAATATTCTCGCTTTTTCTACTGGCTCTGGAACCACGTACTCCTCCGTCAAGAGTACAAAAATAGGAGTCTTGTTCATGTCATAGACTGCAATTCTGAGGCACAAGGAGACAGATTTAAAACTTCATCAACTTATATGATGCAAACTATAGCATATGCATAAAGTTATTTTTTATACTGCAGCATACATGTGACTTCAAAATGAATTTTGTAGAATCTTGTAAGATGTGCTGTTTGTGTATGTCCTCAAAAGTAATGACACATGCCTTAATAAACAACCCAGTAGACCATATAAGAAGATGGGAAAAAGAATCTTACAAAAGAAAGATTACTTTAAATATCTTTCCAGCATGGTCCAGCAAGCAGTTTACTAAGTCAGTGCACTGTGTAGCAATTTCCTTCTGTTCATTTGTGTGGTGGGTTAACCTTGGCTGGGTACCAGGTGCCCCCCAAGCTGCTCTATCTTCCTCACCAGTCCCCCTCCCCCTCAACAGGTCAAAGGGGAAGAGAATAAGATGGAAAAAACCTCATGGGTCAAGATAAAGGTAGTTTAATGAAAAAAAAGCAAAGCTAAGCAAAGGCTGCATGCAGAAGCAATGAAAACAAAGATTCATTCTTTGCTTCCCATCAGCAGGTGGTATCTGGCCCCTTCCTGGGAAGCAGGGCTCCAATAGACATAGCGATTGCTCTGGAGGACAACGGAAGCACCCCCTGCCCCTCCACCCTGTTCCTCCTCTCTCCTTTTTCCTAGCTTTTATAGTTGAGTCTGTTCAACTATATGGTCATATAGTGTTCATATGTCATATGGTATGGAATATCCCTTTGGTCATTTCAGGTCAGCTGTCCTGGTTGTGTCCCCTCCCAAGATCTTACCCACCCCATCCCACGTGGGGGAAATGTTGGGAAGAGCCTTGGTGCTGTGTGAGCACTGCTCAGCAGTAGCCACAACACCTGTCTAGCTTCCAACACAAAGCACCACATCACGAGGGTTGCTGTTGGAAAAATTAACTCCAGCTCAGCCAGACCCAATACAATTTGTTACGAACTAGTAATACAAGCTCTATTTTTCAGCCCATTAAGTAATCTAAACTGCAGCCATTTCTATACTTGCCATTTTTCAGTGTGTCTCTTCCCTCAAGTTAGGTGCTATGTATCAATTATAGTACTTGAAATCTCAGTGTACATGCTAGCAGTAACCTTTTATTCCCTTCACAGATTTATGGAGGATCTGAAGGATACGCTTGGGTTTTCTCCAAGTCAGTATTATTACTACATGTGGAAGTATGTTTCACCTTTAGTATTGTTTTGTTTGCTGGTAGCTAGCATTGTCCAAATGGGATTAAGTCCTCCTGGCTACAATGCTTGGATTGAAGATACGGTATGTATGTAACAGTTGCCATCACTATCGTAATGATCATAGCTGAAGTATTTCAGAAATAAATGAAAAGACAAAAAATTTACAATTAGAAATTCAAAATCAGCATACAGACATGGTAATTTTTATCTCAAGTAACATTGATGTAAAATGAACAGTTTTTAAATTTTAGAGTAATTTTGCTTTAAAATATAACTGCTTGACACAAACCTTCATGTTTTTTGTGACTTCTAGTTTATGTATGTTGAAGAAATTCTTAAGGTTGGGAGAGGTTATTCACTTCCATTAAATCTTATTTCACTGCAGAAAATAGTAGGGTGATAACACTGAATAAATCATTTCACATATCACTTCAATTTTTTATGTGGAATTAAATATTGAGATTTAGCCATGTCATAAATTTTCCCCTTTTGGGAACACATACCACACTGCAGGTAACAGCTGCATTAAATAAAATCTGTCACTGATAAGAATGTCTGATTTATAAAAAACTTGTGTGTGTGAACAGCGGAGTCACTGCAGCATCTTGGCTCCAAAAGGGATTCAGTCAAGGTAGCTCCTAAAGAGTTCTGCTGGCTTGTAGGCTCATCAGCCCTCAGCTGTTTCTACAGGCTTATCTTACAAAATATAGGGAGAGTAAGATGTCACAGAAATGAATCTCAGGGACCCTTCTGAATGGACAATTGTCCGATTTAGCCAGGAGGGAAATCGCAGCAAAGACACACAAAGGGTAAATAAAAAATGTTGGCTTTTGTATAGGCAGATGCATGCCACCAGATGACCACTGCTACCTTCTCAGGATTCTCAGACAAATATTCTTGTTATATTTGACTCTTGTACTCAAAAATTTAGAAAGAAATATCTTAGAATGCCAAACATACCATTCCTTTCCGTGTATAAAATTAGGCAAACTGAGTCTGTTGGCTAGTGATTCATGGCTGCAGTAGAGGTGTGGGGTGCAGTCAGTGCCCTAATAAGTGTGTGATAGTTTACATCAAGTTTATATGAAGTGGAACAATTTCATAGGGTGATCTGAGACAGTCCCTATCTAGATCAGCTATTAGCCTACAGAACAAGGACTTGTTTTTCACACACGGTTACGAATACCACTGCACACTTGTCTGTTCTAAACATACTTTAAAAGATCACGGAACAACTACAGACAAATGTAGCAGAAAGCCTGATGGGAAAATCTTGCTTTGGGTTTTGCTAGAGTGCTCTGAGCACCTCAGAAACTGTGGAGCAGTGTTTTGGTCCCACTCATTGGCAGAAAAATAGCAATCCTACATCTCCATGACTGTTCAAGTTTGAGATAGTGGTGCCCACATTGTGGGTGCAAGGTGACAGAAAGATGAGCATGTGTTTGAAAACTGCAGGCCTTGGTAAGGAATGCAGGTTTGCTCTTTAAGTAAAGATGCATTAATTGTTTTTCTCTTGGGTTGCTCAGGCTATGGAAGAGTTCCACAGCTATCCAACATGGGGAATGATTGTCTGTATATCTCTGATGGTGTTGGCCATACTGCCAGTCCCAATAGTCTTCATGGTGCGTCGTTGCAACCTTATTGATGACAGCTCTAGTAGTTTGGCATCTGTATCCTACAAAAGAGGCCGGATAATAAAGGAACCTGTTAATCTGGAAGGAGACAATACAAGCCTGATTCATGGGAAGAGTCCAAGTGAAGTGCCGTCTCCAAATTTTGGCAAAAGCATATATCGAAAACAGACTGGATCACCAACTCTAGACACTGCTCCAAATGGACGTTATGGTATTGGGTACCTGATGGCAGATATGCCTGATATGCCGGAGTCTGATTTGTAACTACAGAAAAAAAGTCAGTTTGTTCCTCTTCTCTCACTGATCAGGGCTCTCCTATGAGAAGTGGTGAGCTTCACTTACTAGGGTGCGATCTCAGGTGCTCCATAGCAACAGTCTTTAAAATGTCATGACTGTACATACATGTTGAGAAAACTCGCTTTGGGTTAGTTCTCTGGGTTTTCATTTTCACTGAAGGGAACACATTCAAAATCAATGGCAGCCTACCTCTGCCAGCATAGCCAAGAATTTGAATTTTAAAATTAATTTCTAAATTCAAAGCTTTCTGTCTCTTAAAGTCCAGGTCTCACTCAAAGGATAAAATATTTCTGAGGTAATATCACTGCAAATCCTTTTTTTCTGCTTTCAGGTTAACTCCCCAGTATTAAAAGTGAGCTCAGAAGTAGTTCACCAAACCCGTGTTTGTGTAAACACTTGTATATACCTTATGTAGATATGTTGTACTTATTTTGTTAGCATTGATAATTACTTAGGCTATTAGCTGAGTAAAAAACAAACCTGCAAACTATTTTCTTATGTATTAGCTGTATAGAGCAATAGTATTAGAAAATTAAGGAGTAGACTTACAGGAAGACAAGGAAAGATTCCCTGTTCACTGGGGACTGCGTAAACTGTGGCTGTATATTTTGTGTAAAATATTTGCTTTTTCAGTGTGAAAACAATGTTAGAGTGAGTCACTCCAAAAATCTTAAGGATTGTGCAGATTCTGCATTTTTTCTATGCTGTGTGCCTAAAAAAAGACCTTCTTGATATTTATTGTGGTTACAAGATTACATATATATTATATTTATATAATATACTTGTAATGTAAATATGTATATTATTCTGTATGTAATCGTTTCAAAAGTTGAAGCAAGATGGCTTTTTTAATTAGTTTCCTTCAGTTTTGGCTCTGTTATATGCAGATAATTTTTTTCAGTCAGTAATTGTTAAGAACTGTATGGCATTACATTTTAGCCTATGAATAAAGAGATTGACAAGGTATTTATCTGTGATTTCCTGATAGAATCATAGAATGCATTGGGTTGGAAGGGACCTTCCAAAGTCATCTAGTCTAAACCCACTGCAGTCAGCAGGGATGTCTCTGACTAGATCAGGTTGCACAGAGCCTTGGACATCTCCAGGGATGGTGCCTCCACCATCTCTCTGGGCAGTCTCTTCCAGTGTTCCACCACCCTCATATTAAAGAACTTCTTCCTAAAGCCTAACCTAAATCTACCCTTCTCTAGTTTAAAACCATTGCCCCTCATCCTATTGCTACATGCCCTTGTAAACAGTCCCTCGCCGGCTTTCTTGTAGGCCCCCTTCAGGTACTGGAAGGCTGCTATAAGATGTCGGCAGAGCCTTCTCTTCTCTGGACTGAACAACTCTCTCAGCCTGTCTTCATAAGAGAGGTGCTCTAGCTGTCTAACCATTTGTGTGGCCCTCCTCTGGACCGTCAGGTCCACGTCCTTCTTATGTTGAAGGTTCCAGAGCTGGATGCAGTACTCCAAAGACTCCAGAACAGAGTAGAGGGGCAGATTCACCTCTCTCGATCTGCTGGCCATGCTTCTTTTGATGCAGCCCAGGATGCAATAGTCCTTCTGAGCTGCAAGTGTGCATTATTAGCTCATGTCGAGCTTTTCATCCACCAATACCCCCAAGTCCTTTTCTGCAGGGCTGCTCTCAATCCATCATCCACCAGCCTGTATTGATAGTGAGGACTGTCCCAAGCCAGGTGCAGGACCTTGCACTTGGCCTTGTTGAACCTCACGGGGTTCATATGGGCCCACTTCTCAAGCTTGTCTAGGTCCTTCTGGATGCCATCCTGTCTGGCGTGTCAACTGCAGCACTCAGATCGGTGTCATCTGCAAGCTTGCGGAGGATGCGTGCAATCCCACTGTCTATAGCATAATACACTATTTGTATCACAGCCTGCATTTCCCTTAGCTGGGCTATCTGAAAGAATTGCATTTACCAGCTGAACAGAGCTGCTAAAAGAACCCAAAAGCAAAAAATGTGACATCAGTCACCTTTAATAAAGTATCAGACATGGACTTCCACTGCAAATACAGTAGTTGATGTAGCACTGTAGACTGGCATGGTACTCTGGAAGCTACTCCGTGGTTTATTCCTTACCTTAAAGAGCTTTAAAGTCAGCTGTAAATTCTGACTTCAAAGCTACCTCTAGCAGGCAAAGAGCAGAACCTAGCTATGTTGTCCCAGCATCAGACAAAGAACCCGATTAATTCTTTTGATGTAAATGCAAGTCTCAGAAGCTGTGTGCAAATCTTGAACAAATCTAAACCCTTAGCAACTTGACAAAATTCCTTAGAGATAACTCTTGTCTTTGGAGGATAATCCCAGATAATCTTCCATTTCCAACCTGGGAGCCTCTGAAGTAATTTTTGAAGTAGTTTTGAGGTGCTTTCAGTTATATAGACCCTAGCTTTCAATGTGAAGTGGTGGCCAAATGTCTACTGCTACACAAGACCTGTTAAAAAGAATGTGAGCCAGATCTTGCTATCAAAGTGCAACAGCTATTTCCATTCAAAGCATCACAAAGAGGACTAATGCTACTTAAGTAAACTGCTGAAGATTATTCTGCTGGGGAATCTATGTCTGGTTTCTGCCCTTTTGACTGTCTCCTTCAACACTTTTAATAAGTATGTAGATTTTCCACTCATTTAAACCACTACTTCTTAATCAATTGCTTCCTAATAACTCCAATTAGCAGGTCTCACCTCAGATTCATGAAATTTTTTCAGGCTTGAGAAAGCCCGGAATGTATGTCCTGTCTACTACCAGATGTTCAACTCATAATTTCATTTTAACCATGACTGAACACTCTGAAGTGCAGAAGTTCCTTTCACCTAGTTTAGTGTGACGGGCTAAAAATGAAGGTGCTGTCTGTCCTGCCTAAAGAAGCAGGCCTGGTCCAAAAAAAATAGCTAGATGTGGAAGTTTAAAAAAATAACTACCATAAAAAGTAACATCCAAGTCCTTGGATATTAATGAAAGAGCTGCTGAGGCAGAGTATGAAATTGTACATACAGTTGCTGTTAAAACCAAGGGAATTCACACTGTTTTCATGCTTCTGTTTTGGGAGCAAGTTGCTACTTGCTGTCCTTCTGGATAAAAAGAAATAAGAGTAGAGAGTAGGAGAGACAGAAATTTCAGGTATTTACTTAAGAGCAGCAATGTTTGTGTGCCATGTCAGTCATAACCACAATTAATTTGCCTTTTTTTTTAAGGCAAGTATCATTGCAAAAAGGCAGTTATGCTTAAAAATTAAAGAAAATCCTATTTGTGTCTTAACAATCAGAAATAGCCTAAGAACAAAATCATCCATGTGGAAAGTGAAAATAGATTTCCAATATAATTTGCTGCAGAAGGCCTAAGGTTTCTGAAACCAATATGCTTTGTGAGATCTGATTTCCCCAAAGAAAGGTAACAGAATCAGTCAGCATCAGTATGGCACAAACAAAGGGCGTGTAATTACCTCCATACTCTTCAATGGAGGTTCTCCAGTGAAGTGCAGAGCAGAGATTATACAGTTTTGTTGCCTGTTTTTAGTCTTTTCTGATGTATCAAAGTTTTATCAATACCTTACAGAGTATCATGCAGAGATGAAAAAAAAAGAGAGGAAAAAAGATAGAAGAACAAAAAAAGTTGAACAATCATAACCTTATTCTCAAGGAGCAGCAGATACACGTTAGCTGACGAATCCTCATGCTAGTGAAAGGGGAACAGCAGTATTGTCACACTAGGGAGGAATCAGTTATTTGTGGTAGCAGTCACAGAGAAAAGAAGGATGCAGACGCAAAATGGTTTTAGATACGCTGAAAATACTTAAGTGTATTGGCTACCATGAAAGACTAACATCACTGTTCAGCTGAGACCCAGTGTGCCCAAAAAAAGCTTCCTACTGCTACAACACCTTTGAGAAATTAGCAGAAATGTAGTTATGCATGTTTTTAAAAATGCAGGAAATGTAATATAAACATTTAAATGCCTAGTTAGATTCTGTGGTTTGAGGGAAAAGGAGGAAATTGGAAATAAAATATGCTATTTACTTCCTTTGCCACTGGATGGTGCTCGTATTTCATGTGTTGGTACAGTGGCATGTTCAGGAGTTTTACAAAGGGGATTATGCTGTATTTCTATTGTCTACCAAGACAGAGGACTGTTCAGAATTATCATGGTCTCGCTAAAACTCAGAGCTTTAAATCTTCTGTACCTTCAGCTGCTTTCATAGACACTTGATTTTTTTTATATCCAAGAAAGACAGATGCAAGAAATCTTTAATGCCAGCAAAAGCGAGAAGACACTGTCAGTATCCCAGTGCCAAGTAGTACACTTTTTGGTCTTGAGAGCAAGCAGCAGCTTCTTGATTCAATATTTTGAAATCAGTAATTTTCTAACATGCCTTTTTTTCAAATATCCTATCACTTGCTAGTCTCATTTCTTCAATTAGCAAATTAATTACTTGGCAAATTAATTAGTACAATAAGAGAATCTCAGATTACTAACACTGATAACAACTTCAATGCTTCTCACTAAAACCATCAGTAAATGCTGAAAGTTGCAATGAGGTAGATGAGAGCTGAGGGAGCAGCAAGGAGCACCTGGAAGGGAGGAGCAGCTGAAGGAGTGACTCAAGCTTACAACTTTGCTTCTAGAAAAGCAACTACTGTGATACCTGGTAGTGTTTTAAAAGTAGGACGACTACTAAAACATGCCTTGGGCAGCTGTTTAACTTTTCTGGTAAAGAAGGTGTAAAACATTTCTCACTAGCTCTGACAGAACCACCATGTCTTTCATCTGTGCTGTATTCATCATTACTTAGTATTAAATGAGTGAAAAATACTAAGACACTTTTGTCTCAAAATAGCATCAATACCTGTATTTGTGGTTGATTTTTTTCCCAGTGAAGCACAAAGAATGGCAATGAGAGCTCCCATGCCATAGTCTTTAAATTGTTGTGTTAAGATAAAGAATTTATTCTGTGAAAAAATGTAGACACTCTCCCTTTTTTTTCAGTCCCATATCTTTTTCTGCTTTTGAGATGTCCTCTGCATGTCTCATGTCCAATCAAAACTCAAGAGGTGGAAAAGAAGAATATGTTTTCCTTTACTAGAAGTTCAAGGATAAGAGATAACTCTCTTAACTAAAACAAGTAAAACTGATTAATGAGAAGAAAAATGGTAAGGAAAGAAAAAAGAAATTTGCTTCAAAGCAAGTCTAGTTGATTTTCAGATTTTTGATTCAAGCAAAAGGAAATACACACAAAAGAAGAGTCAAGTTTGCAATCCAAAGAACAAGGGATTAAGAAAAATGTTAAAAGAGTGGTGAAAGGGGGTGAAACTGAAATGGAGCTCATTCAAAGAAGGAAGAAGGAAAATAATACGCAGAAATAAGTCTCAATGAATGACAAAGTGAAAACTGAATAGGTAGTAGACAACTAGAAGGATAAAGAGGTATGAAAAAAAAGGATCTCAGAAAGAAAACAGGTTTTGATGACTATGTGAAGTATGGTGTAATCAAGCCTTTAGGAGAAATAGTCTACAGTTAGATATAGCTGTTAAAGAGAGGTATGAATCAAAGGTGGTTGAAGTTTTGTTAGCATAAGGGAAAGGGAGAGAGGAGGAATGAATCAGGACAAGAGAATGCTGGGCTGGAAAGAAAGACTTGGGCAGTGTTAGAATCAATTTTCCTTTAAATACTCAAGTGCCTTTGACATACTGAAAATCTTGGTTATTTTTCATAAAGGATTTTGAGATGTTCTGGGGAAAGATGTTAAAGAAATTCAGCCTTCCAAAATTATTTTATTTTAGCTGTCTGGTTTGAAGACAAAGCTGTCAGGGTGAAATAGCAGGTAAATTGTGCCATGAATTTAAGGTTTAAGGAGAAAAATAATTACTTAAAAGCACAGAAAACTCAATGTAGGAGTGTGTGAGGTGAAGAAAAATGTGAGTTTGTGACTAAAAGCTCTGAGTTGAGACCACTGTGTTACTATGATTTAACATTGTAGTAAATCTCCTATGCATTTGCCTAGCATCAAGGATATGAATAGTCCCAGCCATTACTCACAGATTTGAAATTAGGCAAAAACTCAAAGTGCCTAAATGGTATGCATTTTACTGCCTGGTCGCTGGAATCAAAACCAGATACCCAGCCTCCCATATGCAATGCATCTGGACAGTAAAGTGTTCCAGAATTATGGATTTATAAATGGGCAAAATTTATAATGGAGAAAACAAAAACGAGAAACTGAGGCACTCTGGAGAAACTGCCAGATGAGACAGGTGAGACATGCAATGTCTGTGGGTCTTTATGGAAGGTAAGCATTCAGCTCTGTTCGAGTATAAAATATTTTGAATAAATAAGTGTTTAATAACATGGGTGTTGTATTTAATCAAGTTGTCATGAATGTCCTGCTCTCCTGTAGGCAGCAAAAACATAAAAGACAAACTGTTTACCTGACAGAAAAAGTACAGTGACTTGCATAGAGGTTGTAAGTAAATATATGTACACATTACCTATACCTAAACCTATACATATACACCTGTATGTACATATACATAAACCTATTCAGCTACAATTCAACTGACTTCATGACAGAAGAGCAAAAAGGGGATGGAACAATTGGCACATAAGGATCTGTCTTTACTCCTCCAGAAGATTCATTTTCAAATAAGTAAAAGATTATTCTGTAAAGAGTTTAAAAGTGGCAAATGGCTAAAAGTAAGGCCACTAGATAAAGGGTGAACATTTGAATTAGAGAAATAGGAGGATTCTTGAGATGTATTTTGAAATTTCATAAGAAACTTTAAAATCTTCCCCAGACCTCAGATCCTCTAGAGTCAGCTTAACAAGGTCTCCATATACCTCATAGGTGTCCCAGTGCAAGGTCAATGTCTCATGCATCTTAATTCACACATTGTTACAAGCTTCCTTTTGATTTTGATTCCTCTCTGCCTCCTCAGGATTCTCAGATGGTTCGCATTTTCACCACAGGCTGCACAAACAGCTGTGCTGGCACAATGGATGTGGTAGTGTGGAGACAGGAAGGAAGGGCTGGGAACAGAAATTGCTTAAACCTGCACTGCCACTTTATAAAGAAACACGGCATTTCACTTTCAGCCTTAGAAATACTAATTTCTCTCTATGAAAGTTGCATTATGAACAACTAAACAATAGCAAAAATATCCATAGTCTCTTAAGGATTTTACACCATTTACTGTTGGCAGGTAGCTGAAAATTAGCCAACACATGGCATACAGATATATGGCCATACAGCCATATGAAAAGTACTGGTGACACTAAATCATGAGTTTATCACAATCATTAAAAAACAACAGAACAGACTGAGTTGCAATTCTTAAACTTCTTTCCACAGCCTTTTCCTTCTATTTTCAGATCGCACACATAAGGATTACATTCTAACTATCTGCATTGGATTTCTTAATTGCCTTTGCAGTTTGAATGCAAAGAAGCTGAGTCTATACTGCCATGTTGGACAGAAAACACTTATGCCACTACTGTGCAGGTCAGAAAAAGTCTGGTCCAGGTCACACTTTGACTCTGTACACATGCTTCATCCCTCTGCACTGGTTGTGTAAAGGACCCAGGCATTTAATTCTTACTCTCTGAAATACTTCAAACCATTTGTAGGTGAAGAACCTGATGTGGAATGTTGTGCAATCAAAAAGCAGCTAAAGAAATCCAGCAATTTGGTGAGGAGAAGGGTGGGTATATCTTCCTACTTTCACCCCTGCCCACTTTGACATTCATCAGACATTTACAGACAGATCCAATTCATTAGCTCAACAAAACACTTCAATTTTCATTCCAGCTTATTGTGAATTAAACTCATTCATCACAGGATGAAATGAGTGCAAGCACAGGTGCAAGAGCTAGAAGGAATCTGTACAGTCAGGAAAGGAGTAGACAGCTGAAGTAGGATTGGTGATGGACCTCTCCTTTTGGAAGTAATGAAATTATTATATCTGTTCAATCATGTAACATTAGCCCAGGATGGAGATGTATGAGTGGATAATATGCATTTTGGCCTAGTAGGAACCATTCTCAGATCCACTATATCATTAAAAAGCCTGTATTATGTGCACATGAAATTTCACAGTATGTGTTACTAATTGAATCCATAAAGTGCATTCTTATTAGAACGGGTGAATAATCTTCTATAACAAATGTTCTAGAGGGAGATGTGAGGGAAATGTTAATGTCTTATCACGTCTTTAATGTGAACGTAATTTGCCACTCTAGTTTTTAAGTGTGCTTGCTTTGCTGCTGCTGAATTGACTTGATTGATCTCCCTGTCTTGACGTGTGCTTGTGTGTGCTGTTGGCCTCTCATAATTAGCATCATAATACTGAATGGCTAATTTTATTTTACGGAATATCATTACTTAGATATGGAAACCCATTTCTCCAAAGACAATGCAAATGTGTCTAAGTGCGAGATTTGACTCCTAGCACATTTACAGACATATATGAAGTTTCAAGTGATGCCCAGGCAAAATACTTCCGAAACTCAGCATGTGGTGTAACAGATTTTAAGACTGTGTCTAGAAATAAAAAAAAAATGCATAATGAAAATGTAACACTTCAGTGTCCTTGCTGGCTCTATGCATAATTAATTATATGCAATAGAACATGTAGAAGATCTCACTTAAACCAACATCAGGAATAAAACGAGAAGGGTTTGTAGCTATGTGGGACAGTTGAGTTTCTTCAGATGGAAGATTTGAATAAAAATGGCAACAAGTGTCACATTGTTCTCAGAGGCATAAGCATACCCTTTCTCAGAAGCTTCAGGAGCAGGTATTGGGCAGCAGGTTCACCCTTCTATCAGCGTAGAGTGAATCAGCTCCTCAGGAATTTGTTGTCTGTGGAAAGTACACAAATGGCCAGAAACTCACTGAGATCAAGATACAGTGATCACTTTGGACAACAAAATCACAAACAAAAGCCAAGGAAACCTCATCTGTTCTCAGAGATTTTGAACATTCTTACAATTGTCTTTTATGACAGAAGTAGCTTGTGGTGTAGCATCACTCTGTCACCCCAGCCTGCACCTCCCTAACCCCAGAAGATGTATGACAATTGTTGAAAAAGGGAGAGAAATGCAACAGCGATAAAATGAGATACTAAATGGGACACTCAGTTATATTCATCTCCACTTTCCTTTATTAACTGACAAAATACAGGAGTAAACCCCTCCAAAACTGAGAAAATAAGTCCTCTGTTCAGTTTTTTCTTGCTTGTATAATATTAAGAAGGTGTCATATGGTGCACAAAAACCCAAACAAATTATCTCTCATTTTGTTTAACTGCAGGTCGTAAGGGGAAAATGTGATATTTCATGCTCTGTATAAGCTACAATGAGAAAGCCTTGAAAGTGGGATAGATTATTTAAGCTTCAAACTTCTGTTTACTTTAACGTGTCATGCATCTTAACGCTGTGAAAACGTGTCCCTGTGCAATCATTAAGGATGAAGATTTTAATTTTTGAATCTTCCATGTGCTATGCGTCCTGGCTCGCATGTCACGTATTTGAGCCAAACTGTGCAAGATGCGCCAGCATCTTTTTCATTTTCAGTGCTCTGGCCCCTAATTTAGGTTGACAGTTTAGTCTTGAACTAATATAGCTGCATCATCAACAGCATTAGAAAGAATTCATCTGTGCTGGCAAGTGCTTCCTTTCCGCATGAAGGAGTCAATTCTACTCACTGGTAGGTGATATTAAGACTAAATTACTCCGCTTGTAAAAAAGAATCCCAACGTTTGCTGAGACTCTATGCTATGTGGAAGGGAAGAAGAGTATGACTTGTAGGTGAATGGCTCTGTATGTGGTATTTCCTCACCTTTAACTTTTCACCTTTAAATTTCTTTTAAAAAGATAGGAATAAAAATGGGTTGGGAACAGATTCTGATGAGGGCAGATTTGTTACCAAAGCTGTGAGATTGTCACCTTTGTAATGAGTAATGCTTGGTAATGTTGCAAAATCCTCCAAACCAGCATGGGTGAGGATCCTTCTGGTGCAGATAAAGCTATTCAGTTTCCATGAGATACACCTCCTTCCCAGCAAGCACGATAGCCCTGGGAAGGGTAAGGTACCAGCCTACAGGAGGCAGAGCACTTGACAGCAATTGAGAATGAAGGAATAAGGGTTGTGAGAGCTCCTGGAAACAACCATGAAGTGCAAAGGGGTTTGTACACAAGACTTCCCTGTTTGCTGGTGTTATGACAACACTGACTCTCCAACAGCTTAAGCCTGGGAGAATGCAAGAATACTTCAGATCATTTTAGCCCCTTCTCAGGAATGTGAGGTCAGTGATGCACACTTTGGTTTTTTTTTTAAACTTATTTTTTTACTTTAAACCTGTACTTGCACGAAGCTTCCATGAAGTAGGACATGTGATCTACATTTTTCAGGGAAAACAAAGACTTGAAAGATCACAAACAAATTTTGTGACAGATCTAGATCAGATAACACTTATTGGAAAGGAGAGGAAGGAACTGACACTTGTGAAGCCAAATAAGTAAATGTATCCTTACTTTAAAACATATCTTGTTGAAATTAGGAGATGCTGGATACTGGTGCAATTTCACATGGCTAGTGCAGAGCTGGCCAGCACCATAGCCCTTGGCCAATATGTTTATCTTACATTTTCTTCTGTGCTTGTTTTAAAGCTTTTTTGTACTAACAGCAAGACAAGGTAATTACCTAGCTTAATTGCTGATTTTAACTATCCTTTTCCCAATTGCTTTTGCTTTTAAGGTGGAAAAAAATTAATTGTGGCTTTTTGCTTTAATGGTAGAAAATTCAAATGCATGTTGACATGTCCTGATGGTGTGTAGTTATTGATAGCACTCGACTGTCCTTTGGGAGAATAAGATCATGTGGCAGCAGATGCTGTACAGATAATGTACATGTGGAGCTGTGACATAAGGTGAATGAACGTTCAAAAAGCTGAGCACCGAGAATGTCATGACAGGCATACAATGCAAGTTCGAAGCCTGTTCCGCATAGGCAACAAGTATCTACAAAGAACTGCTCTATGTAACTGTAAGGAGAGAATTTCTTAAGGTTCAAGTATGAAATTAGGCATCAAGGAATACCAATCCTAAACCTAACTTTGACGCAGATTTCTTATGTGACATAGTTTAATTAATTTCTCTTCTTATCTGTTATTTTCTCCGTAAAGTATGAATATGTTGCAACCCATGTCTTAACATTCTCGTAACAATAAATTTTTCACTGCTACATTGACAATCAAAATAGGATAGTGACTATTTTTCTAGTTAATAAAAGCTTACTCTTTTTAGTATTAAGTTTCTTCCCAAGAAGGCATAAGGGCCTCTATCTGCACTCAAGTGAATCAAAGTTATATCAGATCAGCAGTGATAAAATGCTAGGTTTCTTACAGTCAGACCTAGGCAGCTCCATAGGCAGTAGACATTCCCTTGTTCCTCTCTACAGAAAACTATCATCTAACCATTCACTACCATCTAACTGAGCCAAAACATAGACTTTTTGTAGCCTGGGATCTCAGGTAATGCTCAGGTTTCTTTTATCTTAAGCCAGATATGCTAGGAGCCGCTCGGAGAGATAAGTATATGCTCTTTCTTTCTCTGATGGAAACTGGCTTTGTATTTTTGTACTTAGGTGTATAATTCATTTCACTTTCCTTTTTTTTTCACCTTTTTCCTGATTAGGACAGAAATCCTCTTTGTAAGGGCAGGAGTCATTGATGTACTATTCCAATTTTCTACTAATATTGCTACACTGGGACTGGAATAGTACAACCTGAATCTGGTCACTGTAGTATCAATAATAATGACCTGATCTGTAGAATAATAAAATTATTCTCCTTCATAAGAAGAAGGAAATTCAGGTAAATTTTAATATTTCAGTCAAATGTTTGCTCATAAATTCAAAACAAAATAGTAAAATAACAGCTGAGATAAACAGATTTGTTAACAAAAGTACATTTCCATTTCTTGTGAGTCCTGCACTGTATACTGTTAAAGTGCTTCTGGTCCAGAGATTTTCTGATAAGAGCACTGATTCCAATCTGTGCAACACTGCATAGATCTCGGGAAATAGATTAATGAAGACAGAAATACAGATAGGTACAGAGATAGATAGTCAATCCCCATGAAAACCATTTCTCTCCATGACAGAAATGCCTCAGAGTTGTCTGTGACGCTGATCTGCTTTCTCCATTATGGTACTATAGAGCACTATATTCTGGGCAGAGTTCTACCCATTTCATTCTCTCAAGTGTAGTCATAAGTGTGCATCCAGCCCATTCAATACAGTGTGGTGCATAATATTTCAGTTTTATGGAAACAGGCTTGAGGTAATCCGGTATAAAGCAGGTTAGACAGAATGATGCATAGTGTGCCCATGCAGAATGGGAGCCTGAAAAAGCATCCATCAGGGACATTAGCTGAAGCTCTTCTCAAGTGGTTTAGCACTATAATTTGGCATTCTTGCTCCAGGTTTGATTCAGTCAACATCACATAAAGTGAGGGGAATGCAGGCAAGGCTGCTTTCATTCAGAGGACTACAGAACAGAAAGATTGATGAGCAGGTTTCAATGAGAGTTTGGGATTTTGGAATCATTTACAAAGATGACATGCTGAAGTTGGTAGTTGCTTGGAAATTCTTTGTGGAAGAAAAATGCTCATTTGGTACTGAAATTTTCTTGAAAAGGACCCATTTTCCCCAATTATTTATGGTAAAAAATATTCAAAGAAACAAGATGAGAAGATCACATCTTGCAAGCTTGTACTAAGGCCTGATTTTATTTGCAATGGAAGGATGTATTTATCTTTTTTAGAAACACTCTACCCTGTGTAGACTGATGCAAACAGTTTTAGTGGCTTTTGCATTCAGTGAAATAGTACTCCTACGTTTAATGTACATGCAGATGTTGAGACCTCAGTTGGAGCTGCTCTCCTTAGACAGCCATGTCAGGCCTGATTTTCTCATTAGGACTATTCTATCATGGGGAACAGTGAGTACTCAGCTCCTCACAAAACCAAAACAGTTGTTTTCTTCACAGTGTTATGGCTAATAGTCATATTTAGACTCTGGCAAGTTGAGGCTATTTTTGGCAGCTGGGATGTTGTGATGCTCATGGGAATGAGGTGTTTTGTTGATTGTTTTCCTCAGCCCACTACAGAAATTGCTGGTAATGGGTAGGTCAGCCAATTGGAGACACTTGCCAGAGCTGCAGATTTCATGAGGCTAAACTTAATTTGAAATAAGTTCTCCCTGTCCTTGTAAAATGTGTTTGTTCTTTAGAATGATTTCATTCTAACTGATAGGCTTGGACTTCAAATAAAAGTATCAGTGTAGTAATAATATCCCTGCAGATAACTTGTCAAATGACCACCCACACAAAATAATAGGAGTCAGAAGTCATGGCTCAAATTCATTGCAAACCACAAAAGATACTGCAGGTTGCCATTTCTGCTGCCTGTGCATTTTAATAGTTCTTTGAATCAGACATCTGAGCTTTGGAAAGATCCAGATCATGGACACAAAATGACACAGTGCAGCATAGTCATGTAGCTGCTGAAAATGTACAGTACCGCTAGCCAAATAAGTCAAGCAGAAAAAAAAACCAACCATGTAGTCCTGTGGTGTGTCATTCTGATAGTAACAAGGGACTAGAAAAACTCATAAAAGTGCAGAAAAAGCCAGTTATAAATAGATCTTCAATTTATTTTCTCCATATACAGAAAATGAATTTAATTTTAAGATGTGAAAGGAGACATATTTCTAAAGGTGAACAACACCATCACCTTGAGGACTTTGCAGCTATCTATTTCAGCCCACAAACATAAAGCAGAAAGAGATTTCATTCTTTCTGCTGCTGCAAAGAAATGCTTACTTACCAGCTAGTCATATTTTGCTATGAGCAAAGCTCAATTTTCCTAAATCAACTGTTGCAACTTTTCTAGGGAAGTAGCTTTTTGTTTTTGTGGAGGCAGATGGATGATTTAACATAAAAATGGCCTGTTCTGTTTTCATACCTGGAAAGTACTTTTTATCCTCATGTACAGCAGGAACCAAATAATAAATATTTTTAAGCAAACCAATTCACTGCTTCATTCTTTCTTAAAACCACCCAATGAGAACCCTAGTGTATCTTTTCAAATTTCACAAGCAGTGGTGTACTTTCCCCAATGACCCCCACATTGTCAACATCCAGCAATCAGGATAAACACATATGTAAAGAGATTGCACAAGGAAAAAATCAACTCCACTTGTTCAAACTAACCCCTAGATTCTAAAGAATGTGGGAATGGGTGTTTGGTGTCAGGTTAGTTAAGAGATGGTACTGGTAGGCTGCGCAAGAAGAGGGGGAATGAGGTGGTACTGACCATAAAATTACACCAGACTCTGCCTGTATTTGAGTCTATATTGATGTAGTTTAACACAACGCCTTTCCCCTGCAGCCAGTGAGAAAGTGAAGAAAAAGGTTAACGTTGCTGCACCCATGCATCTTAGTTTAGTAGAGCAAGACATCATGATCAGTATCCAACTCTGCTATTCTTAAGAGACCATCCAAAATCCATTTAACAAAGGTGCTAGGAACATTTGAGCTGTCATCTTCAATTCTGAGAAAGGAGAACAGTTCCAGGAAACCTCTATTCCAGTGTGGAGGTGAAAAATGAGCTGCCTGTAAATGCCATCCAGAAGAGGAGAGATCACAGTTGCCTAGACCAGGTAGGCCACCAATGCCTGGGGGAACAGAGAGAGGGGAAGAATTGAACCAGAAGTGTTTGAAAATGAACTTGATATCAACTAATTTGCACCATACCTGATGCTCAAACCTGAGCAGCTCTCATACAAACTGGGAAAAGCTCTCATTTCTATTAGTCAGAGTAGGAACTGCATAGCAGGAGGTCAAAAGAAAGATTCAGTGAAAGTTCAGACATTGATTTTCCACAAGACACAGTGTCCTTAAAGGAAAGGTGAACGGTACAGATCAACTTTGTCTGCCCTGTGAAAGACTAGTGGTGTGCAGCTTTTGTGTACACAGGTGCTATGTGAAAAGTTTGGCCTTCCTCTGGCAGCTTTCCTTGCTATTCCTACTGTGCAAAAGCAAGCTTTGAGGCAAGCGGAACAAAGCTGTGGGCAATAAAGCCTGCATTTAAATTGAAGCATGGTAAGAACCACATGGTAATGTATGGAACAATAACTAATCAATCATTAATCACTCTTATTTTCTGGAGCAAAGCATTATTATTGATATAATAACAGCATATGGTTACTCTGATGGAAAACATAGACAGGAAAGCAAGAAACCATTTGCATGGTGCCAGTCACAACAGTCTATTAGGGTTATTTGGGTAATTGAAATTTGCTTCAGGTTTAATGGTAGACACCTTATTTTTGCTGTTTCTGCTGCTGCTGTCTGCAACTGCATAAAAGTCAGCTTCTTGTTGTCTAAAAGGTCAGGGAGAAGTACTGTGCTAGTTATTCAGAGCTGGACACATTTATGGGCAATTTCTTTTGTAGCTACTCAAAGTATTCTGTAAACATCTCCAAAAATCAATGGAAGGTTGGGCCTGAATGGAGTTACGTGGCTATTTATAGTCATAACAAATGATCTGGGACTATATATGCAATATGGTTAGTGATAAGCATGTGGTTTCACCCTTTTTTAGAGTTGTTTCCCCAGTAAATCTTATTTGAATTATGAAAAAAAGAAGAGATAAAAAATCTTGAGATGTTGAAATGCTAATGATCCTACTTTTAAAGCAGGTTTGTGGGGGATTAATTACACAGAAAGAATGGGTTGATGAGTATCCTGAACCGTCTTACCTTTACTGTCCTTGCCATTTGTACCCATTTACTAAAATGTTACCATTCAGACATGTAATGTATATAATTGAATTCAAATACCTCAATAAAAAAGAATCTCTATCCCATGGAATTGTTGATTTCCTTCAAAATCTTTCCAGTTTGTCTTACAAAATAATGCCCAAAATGAGATGCATTAAGAAGAAATCACTAGTCATACACAGAATTCACGCACTTTGTTTGGATGCAGGCCTCTGTGTTTATAAAACAAACCCATGTTTGCCTTTTTTCACCTCTGCAAGCACTTTGCTATAAATTTGTGCCTAGTTTTCCTTGACCTTCACAATTGCTTTTTCAACCTATCACTCACATTTAATATCCTTCCAAAGAATTAGCATATATTTCAAGTCTACAAGGAATCATCATAGCTTGACCTGGTTGCAGAAGCTGTAGACTTTAACTGGGTGATTACCCAGTCTACAACTTCTAAGGTACAGAATATTTTAGAAGATGGTCTATCCTTTACTTAAAGACCACAGGTGACTCATTGCCTCACTGGGAAAGCTATTTCAGTGCTTATGTACCATAAGTTAAAAAATGTATTCCTCAATATTTGTCTGAATTTTTCTTCTATTAGCCTCCAGCCATTGCATACTGTAAGGTTTCTGCCTGTTAGATTAAAGATGCTCATACTTTATTCCACACTTACCTACAGAATTTAATAATATTATCTTCCTTTTTCTCTTGAATAAACACCAGGTGTGCACATTATCATCAAATAATGATTTCACAAATGCCATGCAAAGTAAGGCAGTAGGAAGTGACAGTATCTATACTTGCACCTTCCAGTCCTTATGGTCTGCTTACACACAAGACATTCACTGTGACATTTCCAAAAACTGCGTTTGTCAGAAGGCAAGTTTAGCCAATTATCCTTCAGCTGGTTATCTCAGTATCTTTTTCTTAGTCACTACTTTTTGAAAATCACCCTCCAGATTGTGTAGCTTATTGTCTCTGTTTTTATCTGCACCAACTTTGCACAAATGTATATCAACATGGATATTGCTAAGAATTAATCTTTCATTATTCAACACTGCAGTGGGTTGACCTTGGCTTGCTGTCAGGTGCATACCTAGCCACTCTTTCCCTCCTGCTCTTCAGCAGAACAAGGGATCAATATAAGATGAAAAAGCTTGTGGTTTGAGTGAGGGAGATCTCTCACCAATTACCATCACAGGCAAAACAGCCTTAACTTGAGGAAGATTAACTTCATTTATTGCTAACTGAAAATAGAGTAGAACAATAAGAAACAAAACCAAAACTAAACACATCTCACCACCCTCCCTTCTTTCCGGGTTCCACTTCTCTTCTGACTCCTCTACCTTCTCCCCTCCATGTGGTGCAGGGGAATGGGGAATAGAGTTGCAGTCAATTCATAAGATTTCAGATCTGCAGCTCCTTCCTCCTCATGCTCTCCCTTTGCTCCATTGTATGGTACCTGGAGCACCTCCTTCCCCTCCTTCACTGTCCTTGATGTTTGCACAGCTGTCTCTCTCATATTCTTCTCAGTCCTCTCTTCCAGCTGCCATGTAGCTTCTTTTCCCCTTTCTTAAATTTGTTTTCCCACCTTGCCGAGCCCCTCAGACATGGCCTGTGGGGGTCAGGTGGAGCTGGCTGGAACTGGCTGTGTCTGGCACGGGGAAGCCCTGGCCTTTTCTCACAGAGGCCCCTGCCACTGCCAACACCTGGGCACCTTCAGCCCATACCTCCACCCCTCACCTCTGTGAAACACATACTTAAGAATTATCATTAAACATACATTGATCGCACAATCTTCATAAACTTCACTTACATCAATAAAAGTCAAACTAATATCATCACTGCACTGAAGTGGACAATATATACACATTCTGCCCCTCACCCCTTCACCACATCACAAAAACCAAAAATTCCCCCCAGATATTCCACTTTCTGGCAATGTTTTCCTGTCACCTCTCTCAATTACTGTTCTTATCTGTAATTCTTGTAGAGCCCACGTGTGGCACCAGAAAGGAGTGGGGTGGGGTTAACCTGATCTCTTCTCACAGCAGCCACCACTGCAGCACCCCCACTGCCAAAACCTTGCCATGTAAATCCAAACAAATCTTCTTTCTCTTTTTGTGTATTCTACAAATTTAATGAAAAACTTTCATTTTCTCTCTCATCCCACTGATAAACATACTAAAAATCATTAGCCACATACATATTAGCTAGAGTCCTTTGTATCTTTTATTCTCATTATTTTTAACTGTCCCCTCAGCTTAATGAGAAATGCATGTTGCATTCATATTCGCTTATTTCTCCTAGATAACTAATAAATGTATTTAAAACTTTCAAATCACATACCAGTTCTGTGACACCCAGAATCTAATAATCTTTCTAGAACTTCAATACATTTTTTGTAAACCTTTGATAGTGTTCCCTCAAGACAGCTTTTGTCCGACATAATAACATTTGATACAGATGATTAAACTTACTGTGGATAAGAAAACACAGTACTAAAAGTTATGCTGAAACATAGAGCTGTATTTTAACTGGCAGACTAATTAAGAATTTGAAACTGTGTGCAAAAGCCTTCTGGCCCAGTAAGTATGGACAGAAGAGCATAAGAGCATAGACTTTTTTTTGCCTTTTTTTTTCCTGTGCTTAGGAAAATTTCATTGTCATAAAGGTTTTTCATAAGCAGTATTTGAGGCAGTGGAGGCTGCATAGTGTCCACAGTATACATTCCCTCCCTTCTGCAATAAAGAATCTAACTTAGAGACAGAGAATCCTTGTCTGAATAGCTCAAAGTCCAGCAGCAATTGGCACTGTTAAAATGACAAGTGCATGGCAAAAGGAAACTTAGAAAAAGTTGAACGTTGAAAAGTTGAAAAGTAAGAATCTTCTTCTCCTAGCCTGTTACTGTGTAAATGCTGTTACTGCTGTGATAACCCTATGAGACCCTACATGTCAGTCCTAGGTTCATGAAGGATTTGCAGTCCCAATGTAGGGTCTCTTTGAGGTTTATCTTTTCCAACAAAATGAAAGAGCACTGTTTTTCTCCATCATGAGCCTTTGTGCCAGCTGAATTGCAGAAAATAAGAAAGAAGTTGTCTCTTAGTTAGCCAAACATTAGCCAAACCATCAAACAATGTTAATTTCTCTAATTCTGTTGCTCAATGAAAGTCTAGAATGTGGTACGGTACATTTAAGGATACAATCATAAAGAACACTGTCCTTTCCATTTTGTTCACATGAAGTTAAAAAATGTTTCCATAGTATGGAGACTAGCTATCATCTGTTCCATGTAGGATTAGGTAATCTTTCCCATTTAAGGATATATACTCAAGTAGCTGCTTCCACACATTGCAGAGTTTTCAAAGGAAACATATGTTCACTGTTATTGTCATCAGAATGTGTTTTAAAAGGATCTTTAAAACCTTTGGGGTTGCTTCTATAATTGTAACCAAAGTTAAAACTCTGAAATAAAACACTCTTTTTAAATAAAGAGAATGGTATATTGTTATTCCAACAGTAGGAAATACAATACTCATTAATAAGATTTTATGTCTTTAAAGTCTCTTTCTCACATGCATACTTACTGTAAATGTGGATCTGAATAACTTCATACTGTATTCTTAAAGTTATTTTAAGAAAGTGAAGGTGACATGTTATTTTAATTTTGGAAATGTTGTATTTCCTTAGTTCTGATCCATATATCATAACTTGACAATGACAGTGAAACAAGAAGTAAAGTTATTCATTGTCGAGATACTTAATATAAGCAATAGATTCAATATGAATAACAATACTATGAATAAAAAAGTAATTGGTAAATTTAAAGCTTTAAAACCAGTATAAGTAAAAATATCTGAAACACATCCTGCCAGCCTCATTTCAGCAGATTTACACTCTGGTATCTTTTTTTTCACTGATTTAAAATCGAAGTTATTTAAAGTGAAAAAAAAGGGCATTTAAGCCCAGGTTCATGTCTCTAAGTCTTTGATGTTAGAAGGAACCTTTGATGTCCATAGGAACCTTCAGAAAAATACACAATCTTCTGAGGTCTAAGTGAATTATTTGGTACAAAAAAAGAACAGGTTCCTACCATAAGTAGCCTATAATGTACTTAAAATCAAGATGAACTTGATTCTGCTTATTTGGTCAGTTAAGGAATTGTCTAAATAGCACTTTCATGGGTGTTCAGGAAAGTTGCTAAAACTTTGATTTTTCTCACTTATCCTTCCACTTAATAAGCAGAATAATAATTTTGTCCTTTGGTATAAAAATACATGCAAAGGAAACACCAGCTCACACATGAACAAATTCTTGTGCCCAGGTGTAGCCTGAGAAGGTGAGCATTAAAGACATAGGGACTGATATTAGAAGGCATTAGGGAAGAACACACTCAACCTAAATTAGGTTTGAAAGAGTATTTTCTTGCTTTGTATTTGCTAATATAATGCCAGTAACAATAAGAAAAGAAATCTGTGGTATTAGCGTGACTTTCTTCAATGGCTGTGTTGAGAAATTGTAAGAAAAAAAATCTTAACTGAACTGTAGATAAAAAAATGATGGCTTTGCTTTTTGCCTATGAAAAAGAATGGTTTCCCATTTTGATTTGTGTACTTATAATGAAGGTCAAAGCTTTTCCACTGGGGCAGGTTTTAGCAATTAACAAATTCAAGTCTCTTGCAGCCTTTCGTGCCATATTATTTTTGCACTCTGAATCAAATTCTAATTTTATTTACTTGGGGTTTTATATTTCAGTCACCAGTATTAATTTTTATTCTTTAGCTCTTTTCATTTTTTAAGACTTCAGATTTTTTTTCATAATAACATTTCCAACCACTTTACTTTTAATTATATTTCCAGTTTTAACTACACATCATTTCACTTAGGTCAACTTTCTTTTACATTTCAGATTCCTTTGAAGGGCCTTTAGTTCTGAAGTAAATCTGCCTCTTTTTATTTCCTCCTTCCCTTGTAAATTCTGCTCAATTTATTCTAGCCAGTCTGGTTCTGATTTACATTTCATTTATTTACATTTCATTATTTTCACCTTTTAAACTTTTTTTGCCCTGTGATTTCTCATTTTCCAATTCTTTCCAAGTGCTTGGAAATGCCTCCTCCACACCTATTAAAAAAAAAAAAAGTTTTTCACTGTATTAGCTTTTTCCCCCATGCGGGAAGAAATATTCCTTCAAATATTTTTTTTTATTTTTTGAACATACATTGTCTTATTTTCAGCTTTACTTAGTGCTTTTGAAAACCGTCAAAAGCTGATGCTTTTCAAAACATGGCTTGTGATTTTCCAGTTATGTTTAGCACCTAAGATAGCTAGCATTTCTGTAACTAACACCGTGAAATAGTTTATGATTTTATTGATATCTCATTTTAAAAAAGAAAAAAGAGAGAGTGGGAACATATCAGTCTCAATCTGGCATGTTTCTTCTTGCTATTTGACTGTGTTAAAAATGAGGAAGGAAATGAGGATCTATTTTGCTCTGTATTAAGATTGGCTTCAACATGGAACAAGAAAAAAGGCCTTATTATGAAGGGAGAGGACTGATAAAAATCATGATGAAATATTGAAAATAAGATTAAAGGCAACATATTGGCTCTAGTAACTCTTTTTTACCCAAACTGTTAAAAGTGAGACAAAGAAGTTTCCCTATTCTCTGTTACTTTTCACACTTTTTGGAAAAGTCATCTTGACTGAGACAAAAAGTCTTATCTCATATTTCTGTTTTCTGAACCTATTTTCTATTTCAAGACTGCATTTTACTAACCATTCCCAAAGTCTAATATTTCCTTTTAGATTTCAATTTCATACCATTTTAAAAGGGAATGGCTTTTAAAACTGAACCTGGCAATTCAATGGCAAATATGCATTGTGCAGCACGGGACAGTGGACAATTTCCAAACGAGACATTTATTTTACAGGACATTAAACTGATCCCTGCTTTTGTTAGATTATAATTAGACAATGATATCAGGAGTGTTCAATGACTTTCACATGAAATTCCTGTTGTTCTCTATATTCTGTTTATTCCAGCTTGTTTTGAAGTGTCAGAATATCTCTCTACTGAAAAACAGAGGAATTATTTAAGCATTTTCATCTTCAGTCTTCATTGGCATGATGAGGTTGATACACAGGTGATCCCAAAGCTACAGCATAAACTGAATTTGTATTGGCTGGGTACGGCAACATGGTTTATCCAGCCCTCATGCCATGAGGCAGAATGGGTGAATATGTCTCGTTAACAACTCATTATGTTAATTCATATCTTGTGCAGCCTCCTGTAATATAGTACAGTGCTTTATACTGGATGACTCCCAGTTTGATTCCACATTAATTGCCTTCCCTATTCACATGAGAAAGCCAAGATGAAATCTGCCTCACATTATTACAGTTTGGTCGGAAGGAGCTGTCTAGACCACACAATGAAATGTTTCTTAAGGTCAGAACTGTAAAGATTTTTATTTTTTTTTACACTATAAGATTTAATATTTGTACTTCTATAAACTGAGAAAGTGTTACTTTAAAAATGTTTATTTAAGAAAAAACTGTATTTAATTTTTACTTCTTTTATAGCAGCAAAATAGAGGCTCAAGTCTAGTTCTTGTATGGACTTTATATAACTACATAACCTAAAAAATCAGAAATCTGCTTTCTAAGGTTATTGTACTTACTTTAAAACAAAATTGAACATCAAATTGGTGTTTGTGTGTAAGCAACAATTTCATTAAAATAGTTTTCTTTTTAAAGCTAGATTATCCCTGAAGTGTTTTAGCTGCAGGGAAATAAGGTGAAAAGTTCCAAGGCTCTTTAATAATTCAGAATAGAACTGCAGAACGTGAAAACTTATTATCTTGATTGCCACCGTCATTAAATCCTTGCAAAACTACGTTTGATGGCAGAGAAATTAATAAGTGGTTGCTCCTTTGGGAGAACAACCTAAATCCCACAGTATTTGGCTTACTACTGGTGCTAAGAAAGAATTTCTATTAACACTTTTTGAATAACAAAATCAGTTTTCAATTAAATGAAAAGAGTGCATTGTTTCCTCAAACACTCTTTCGACCAACACCCAAGTTTGGCAATAATGCTGACTATTTAGCCAACAGATACACAAATTTTTGAAGTATATGAGCAAAAATGTCCAGGTTTCGGTTTCCTAAAGTAGAAAAATCGTCAGAGGAAAGTGGAAAATATGCTTATGAGGAACCTTCTCCATCTTTACTTCCCAACTAAATCTAGTACTGTGCAAGAGGTTGAGTTTATAAATGTCTGCATGTAATGAAATTGTACCCTGTAGACTCTGCCATTTAAACTTGTTCAATTTCTCGGTTGTTTTAACTGAAATCTCAAGACTTGCACATTTTTATTGCTAATTCACATTATTAGGGTTAATAAGCATTTAAATTTTATTGACCTGCCTAAATTTGGTTCCTATACCATTATTAACAATTATGAAAAATGTATATTATTCTGCTGATATAGATGAGTTCTCTATTAAGAGAATAAATAATCACATGCACAATTCCTTTTCTTTAGTATTGACAGACTTATGGAAATTTCAGAAGGGTAAGTCTGTTTCAAGGATGAGGACTTGCACAAGTCTGAGCTCACATGCTAACACAGGAGCTAAATAAATAGACCAGTATTTTCTTTCATACTAAGAAATACACTTCAGAAAGATATTTAATAAGCATTCTTTGTGAAACATGCAACAAAATAAAAAATGCCAGTTAATTTGTCCCCATACTTCTCACAGAATGTGTGCAATTATGTAGGTAACACACAGAAATTGCATTTTTACTCCTGAGGACATCTCTGAGAGGTTTGGGTGTAAAATAGTACTAAGCTCACTTTTCTATGGCTTCACTCAGTTTTCATTCATGTACTTTTCAGAAGTAGTTGTGTACTAAACAGAAAAACATAATAACAGGTATGTAAAGAGCTGCCCTTACTGTCAACACCTTCAAATCTAAAGACAGCCCAAAAATTTCTTCAAGATGAAGAAGGCACAAAAGACAGTGAGAAAAGAATAATAGAAAATTAAATGTCTGTAGTTGATCATATTAAAAATTCTATGTGTAACCACTCACTTCTTTCGTGTTAACTTAAGGTAATAAAATCCACATAACAAAATGTATAAATTCAATATTTTACATAAGAACTCTAGATGAAAACTCCTTGGTTTATGTTTCTATATATTACATACTCACACATGTACAGCTAGATGGACAGAAAGATAAACAAATCTAAGCCAGAGACACATGGTGGGGGAGCAATCTACCATCACAGCAAGAGCCGTCTCAATGGAAAAAGGAGGTAAAAATTTTAAAGGAAAAAGATAATCTGGATAACATGAAAACCTGAGTTTGAAGTTTAGTAAGGAGTTCCAGCAGAGATGGGAAACTATAATACATTCCCACTGGACAGTATTGCCTGTTCCTTTTGCTGGGTGCTCTGGATTTCATCTGCACTAAAAATTTGGAAAAAACCAGTTTTTGCTCAAGGTCAGATTCCTGAGGGACAAAGTGATACAGGAAGTACAGTCAATTTTTTTTTTCTTTGAACAGCAACACATTGTGCCAGAAATGCAATATTACATTTTCATATAAAAAAGGAAAAATAGTATTTTGTTTTTCAGAGGAACTTTTGGTTTTTTGCTGTTCACTGGTAATGTAACTTTTATTAAAGAGGGCATAAATATCTACTGCATTATGAGGAAAGCATAGGTGGTTTGTTTGTGTTATTTATTAGATGAATTTCTTAATTCAAAGAGTCAAATTCTTGAACACTTCAAGATGCAAGTCAGTCACCATGAAGGAATTCAGCAGTGTTTTAACTCCACTGATTTCAAGGGAGTAAAGCGCCAGCGCTATGGGAACATTGTCTTTGAACAGCTGTCCAAAAGCTGTCTTCAAGTAACTGTACCCGATCATGCACCACCCAGGGTAGAGAGGCCATACTACCAGGGTACACAGGGCAGCCTAGTCTTTACAGAAGTTGTAAGGCTTGGGTTAGGACTATACAACAGGTCAGCTTAATTTCCAGCCAGGCAAGCCATTCCTAAGTATCAAACCATCTATGCTCGATGTACTACAAGATCAACAGCAAAGAAACCAGAAGCTTTCAAAATTACTGCTTTATAGAAGTTGGTTTACTATGAATGTAAGTTGAAAAGATGGTTAGCCATGTGATAAGGAGAGCAAGGTATTAATGTGTTTATGGATAGAGAGTAGATGCCATCACAGCTCTATTATAAGATATTTTGGCAAGTTTATGAAAGGGGATTATGTAAAATCTGGATTTGATAAGAAACATTTACACATAGGAATAATAAAATGCATGGATTACAAAACTGCGAGACATGAATGCTGTTGTTGAGGATGCCAGAGCACATTATAATAAATGCTTTGTGGACTCTTTTTACAGCGAACTCCTTGAAACAACTTACACAGCATCCATCCAAGACTTTTCTGTAGTGTCAACAAAATTTGTATTCAAACTTGACAGACTCCTTACTCTTAGCTTCATCTACCCACTCTTCCTACTTGGTACCTAGTCATAACTGAAAATACTAGGATATGCCACTTCATACAGATCTGCCAAGCCCATTCATACAAAGCACTGAAGTCTGTATTACTCTGATTTGTCCTGGGCTGTTCTCCCTCCTAAGTTAATAAAAAACCCCCTATCTCAGCACAGAACCAAATCTAAAAGCCTTGAGAGAAAAGGTGAAAAAAAAACAACTGAAAATTTAATTGAGCTGCACCACCTAATTAATAGTCATCTGCCTTTTAGATCTTCATATATACAGGGGAGCATCCCTACAGGAACCTGTCAAGTTGGCTTCTTCGATTACAATTTCCAGCAGCTGTGCAAGGCACAACCTTTGAACCACCTGGTGCTGACTCATAGTGATTCATCAAATCAGACAAACATAATAGTAAAGTGCACTAAAGATTTATTTTGGAAGAGAAGTCTTTAGGTACATCAGAGGTAACAGATTACAAGTAAAACAAATATGAAATGCAGACCTTTCTTAAATGTAACAACCAGATACCCTTTCAGCATTTTGAGCTAGCCTGCCGGAGACACTCAGGAAACCTAATCTGCCTAAAGACCTCCATTCATTATGAAGCCAAAACTTGCTAGAAGATGAGAGGCTGTGGGACTGATGACTGGGCATCCATCTGAGGTCCCCATAATCTCCTTTTTCATTCTTAATCAGGTTTCACGTCTAATACATGCATGCATGAAGATTTACATATTTATCTCTTGGTTATCCTCTAGGTTTTAGGTTTTGGATATAAATTTAGATTCCTTTGATGACTCAGCTCTGGTGAAAAATGTTTATATATTAACCATCTGTAGAGGATATATAACTGCAGGTATTTTTTTCTTTTTCCTGATAGAGGGTTATTGTTTTTCGTCTGAACTGCTGGCTGACTACTTCCTGCCAAGACTGAGTAGTTTAATTACACTTCTAAGCCCTGTTAGAGCTGCTATTAACATATATTAAATATTTTATGTAAATAATTTAAATACAGAAGCATGTAGCTTTTAATGTTATTAACACACTTGGTAACCAAACACTTTGTTCAAGCTACCTCACTGAGCTGACATCTGCAGGGTTCTATTTATCCTCATGATGTTCCACAAGGCCAAATGCAAGGTCCTGCACCTGGGTTGAGGGAATCCCCAACATCATTGGAGTCTGAGGAATGAACTGATTGAGAGAAGCCCTGCCTGCCCCTGTAGTGGATAGCAGTGATTGAAAAATTGGACGTTGCAGCCCTGTATCCTAGGCTGCACCTAAAGAAGTGTGTCCAGTAGACTGAGAGAGGTGATTCTGCCCCTGTACTCTGCTCTTGTGACTCCCTACCTGGAGTATTGCATGCAGTTCAGGCCCCCAGTTCAACAAAGACATGGACCTGTTAGGGTGGGTCCAGAGGAGGACCATAAAAATGATCAGAGGGCTGGAACAGCTCTCCTATAAAGAAAGGCTGAGAGGGATGAGGTTCAGCTTGGAGAAGAGAAGACCTTACTCCATCTTTTCAGTACTTAAAGGAGGCTTAATAGAAAAGAGAAGGACTTTTTACCAGGGCCTGTAGTGGCAGAACAAGAGGTAATGGTTTTAAACTGAAAGAGGGTAGGTTTAGATTATATATAAAGAACTATTTACGATAAGTGTGGTGAAACATTGGAACAGTTGTAGATGTCCCATCCCTGGAAGTGTTCAAGGTCAGGCTGGATGGGTCTTTGAGCAACCTGAACTAGTAAAAGATGTCCCTGCCCATGGCAGGGAAGTTGGACTAGATGGTTTTTGAATGTCTCTTCCAGCCCAAGTCATTCTGTGATTCTATTTGCTACATTATTCTCCACAGTTTTTTCAAAGACATGCAAAGTTTGCTCCCCAAAAAGGAGTAAACAGGCACAAAGTCTGGAGGAATCTTTGGGAGGTTTTCACTACCCCGTAATGGACTGGTATAAGTCCCACTATCAGTGGAGCTGACAGAGTCAGGTACAGATACTCACCACAGCTTGTTTTTCTACAAACTTCTACAGTCAGTGCTTTGCAAGGAATTACTAAGTCAAAATCACCACAGCTTACTAGTGACAATAAAAGTGTGTCTTTTCTGCTTTTCTATTTCAGCCCCCTAGGCTCACGGCTCCTAATGAAAAAGACTGTTTATGAGTAAGTAGACACTCAGAGGCTATTGGCCTTGGCTGTAAAGGTTATGAAGAAGTATTCTGGCCACAGTAGTGTTGGCATTTGATACTGCCTATTTCTCCCTTAATAGAGTTGTAGGAGGGATCTAGATACTTCATAAGCTTCAGGACAGCCAGGCATGGACTCGTCTAAAAGGGGTTATGCTGGTTAAAGCCCTTCCATTAGCAAAATTAAAATGTCCTCTTTTGGACTGCATGGTCTAAAAAAGGGCCAGTGTTAGACTTGAGATACGTATGGACAGACTTTGTTCTGTAGAGATCCCAGAAGACAGGAATGAGTGACAAGTTTACTTGTGAGAGACAAGATCCAGCACTGTGCAGTAGATACAGACATTGCCAGCATCACATGCATGATTTATGTCTTGCATTTTGGCAAAGCCCTAGCTTCCACAGGTCCCTTGTAGCTATGATTCTAATGAATCAGGCTGTGAGGAAATAAGTATCTTTAGTTTATTCTCTGTACTCTTTTGTCCACTGCCTAGGACACTGGGAGGGAACTTTGGACTCAGACCCTTCTAGACCTTCTAATATATGAGGCCAAGGGAAACTCTATCATTCTTTGTGGAACAGCTTCATATTTTGCCATCATGTGTACTTACATTATTTGCAAAGTATCCCCATGGCAGAGAACAACTTCAGAGTGAAGACTAGATTATAGCAAAACCTTGCCCTTTTCTCTAATTATGGGGGCTTCAGGGACTGGACAATGCAGAGGAAAGGATGAAGAAATGATGGGAACCAGGCAGCATTATCAGAGAGAAAATCTCATAGTGTTAAAAAAGATGGTCTGTGACTATCCAGAGGCTGGTTTTCATTAACAGTATGAGACTCTAGTGCCAAGAAAAAAAAGACACCAGCTCGGCCCTTTGTTTCAATTTTTCTTTCTGTTGTTGTTGACTTCTCAATTAATGGCTGGGATAGAAGAAAGACAGAATCAGTGCTAATAAGACAGTCTGAAAGAGATCTCTGGACATAGTGATCGGCAACAGATGTGTGTGGCTTATGGATGTTAAGCCCATGCTCACTGCGACTGCAAAGGAGCGTTGATACAGTAGACTTCATTCAGAAAAAGACTAAGGTCTGTAATGTTTGGTTTCAGAATACAAGTATGAAAAATTTAACATCACTCCACCTCTCACAGGCACAGACTATCTCTGACAGATGTGCACATAAGCCAGGAGCCTCTGAGAAGTCTGATTTGGCACATATTTAGCTGCCTGCTTGTCTTTGAGAATCTGGCTCTGGATGCCATTGAAACCTGATCCTGATCACCACGAGACGCAGAAAAAAAAGCTACTTGCTATACTTGAAAATAAATGTTTTTGCATCTATAAAAGCAGAAACTTATTCATTAACACTGTCCACTTGGCAATTAAACTACCATCACCTTACTTACTTTAAAGACTTTTCTTTTCATTTGTTTATTTACTTTACAGGTTTTAAAGATTTGTATTCCAATTCCCTGTTACATTTAAACAATCTTGTTATGAGGAAGAAAGAACACACCAGATATTTGGAGATACAAAATTTTTGTTACTTTTGACATTTTAGCAATTTAATGGAATTAATAAATACAAAATAGTCTTCAGTAATAATGGGGTTAGAATCATTGCATAAAAAAGGTCCTTTCTAGTTTCTACCCCTTTTCTCTGGTGCTTTGCTCACCTGTCCAATGCTCCTTGGGATCCTAAGCCAAAATTCCCTCCTCATGTAACAGAAATGGAGGGAACAATGTCATGAAGATATGTCCACATCCTGAGCTCTTTGCTTAGGAGGAGTAGGCTATGTTATTAGTTGTGTGGGGTTTTTTGTTTGCTTGTTTGTTTTAAATTTTTTTTAGCACATTTTGATGGTTTTTCATTGGTTTACAGATAAAGTTTAGAAGTTGTACAATAGCCTTCCGCAGCCTAATTGGACAAAAAGATCTACTGTGTATTCCACAGGGATTGTCAATGTTGGTCAGACACTTACCCTATTACTTAAAACAGGCTAGGCAATAATGACCTGGCAGCTGGACAGTTGTTAAAATGTGATAAAACCAGGTCAGGCCAAGATAAGACAGATTAAGTCCTGATACGCTGCACTGTCAGGCTGGACAATATTTGTGGCCTTTTATTAGTAGGGTTAAAATAATATTTACTAAGCTGCATGTAACACTGCCATCCCCTTTTAGCCTTGGTTGCTCAGTTTCTACAATGTCTACTTTTTTTCCTAATTTTTAGTACTACATGTCATCACTAAGAGAAATCCTCTTCTATATGTCAGTTATTTGTCTAGCAGCAACCATTAAATGCTCATTGTAACAAAAAAATCAATTATTTCTTTACTCCCTCACAATGACTCTCATTAGGGTGGGTTATAAAATACCTTGTTTCTTGTTGGAGTTAAAGGCATTTTAACTAGTTTGCATCTCTTCTTTTCCAAAGCTCTTGTTGTTTCTTACAGAGAAAACAGGTGTCTGGAAGATGCATATGACTGACTTTATTAGCCCTTGTCTGGAAGATGTGAATAGGAAAGGTGATCAGTGGTGCATCTAGGCTATGTTGTGTGAGCTGTCAAGTATGTGTTGTGCCCCAGAAGTTGACAACAGGGAATCTGCAGCTTTGTAAGCTTCTCTCTCCTTATTTTTCTCATATAGAGACAACATATTCTTCACCAGACAACAGAGAGAGACAACATGTTTTTCATCAGATTGAATTAAATGAAATTTTACATTGCTGTTCCTGAGCAATTATTCTCCCAGCAGAGTATAACCCCTGTTTTGCTTGTTTTCAATTCTTTTAGAACAAATATACACATCCTTCTTCAGTGAGCTGGTGCACTGAAATAATAAAAGAAGAATAAAAATGGTGCAATCATCTCAGGAGAGGATGTTTATCAAAGTCAATTCAGTAAAAAAATGTAGTTGTAAAAGCAATTAAATTATATTCAGCCAAACCACTATCTACAGATGCACAATCTCATTGATAGTGAAAATGATAATTAATCCTTCGCAATACCAGGGTAAAACACATAAAAAAAGAAAAGTTAGTTCTTGGAAAGTGTCTTATTCGAGACCAGCGTTAGCAGGTTGGTGACTGCTGTGTTGGTTTAGTAAGAGCTGCAGCTGCGGCTGTGGGATAACCGCGTGGCCCTGCTGCTCCCCGCACGGTCCCCTCTGCAGCGGGCCGCGGACAGAGACAGAAGGAAAAAAAAAGGTTTAAAAGTGCCTTTTTGAGTTGAGATAAGGAAGGTTTTATATATATATATACACATATATATATGAGAAAACAACATATAATAAGCACTTTGCAGTTAACAAAAACAATATTAAACAGTAAGAAAAGAGCAATACAGAAAAAAAACAATACCAGAACAACAGCAAGGGACTGACCCGAGCAAAGTCCAAAGCGAACTGACTCCCAAGGGAACTGGCCCTGGGGCATGACGTCAGCATGGTATAGAATAACCTGGCTCCACACAAAATTAACCCTGTCCTGGCCAAACAAGGACAATTGCAAATGTCCTTAGTTCTTACTCACCCAAAGACGAAGATTAATTATTGTAATGGACTGTAAAATACATCAGAAAAGGTATCTGTATTTTTTATTTGGGAATGTATTTATAGCCAAATACATGCTTTTTTTTTTCCTCTTTGATGAACCAAAGGGTCTTGTTATCACTCAGGTAGTGTTACTTCTCAATTTATTTACATTGTATTTTTTACATCTTAAGGAGGACTGTCCTTACAAGATTCTACAAATTTCCTTGGTATACTCAAAATCTTATATAGGCAAAAGATGAATCACCCTACATATGGGACCAAGAACTTATTGCTTGCCAAATAATATAGTAACAATCAAATTCAATTAAAATAGCAACAAAGATAATTATTATTATAGTCCATTTGCAATGGGATACTCGTTAGTAATGCAGTTAAGGCTGAAGTCCCTAAATATCTGAGTAACTGCTATGGAGGTTACAGTGAGTTTTCTACATCCTTGCTCTTTGCTAGGAGGACTATGGTAGGGATTTCTTCTTTCCTGGTCTTAGATCTACTTGGGTGTATTTTTATGTTTCCTAATGTAGTCTGATTATATGCTCTTTCTTTACTGATTCACAGCTAAAGTTTGACTATTTTCATCCTTTAGTTATCAGCTTAAGTTGCACAATAGCTTCCCTCAACCTCAGTCGCCACAAAGACTTTTGCCTGTTATTCGATTACTGCCTAGGATCATCAGACTTTTATCATGGTATTCACAGGGCTAAGCTAAAACAAGATAAGCAATAGCAATCGATCACTAGACTGTTGCCAAAATTAGCTTAGGCCAAGACAAATCCAGACAAATATGGAGACCTCATGTAACCAAGAGACCTGTCAGGTTAATAGACCTTATACTAGTTGAGGGAGAAAATATATTTCCTTGGATACAACCTTTTTGAGAAGAGACTATACCTGTGAGATGACCAAAACTCTATGTGCTTCCTACAAAGGAAAATAAAGGTTTATCAAAAGGTACATTTTTTTTTTCTCATATGCTGAAAAGTTAAGCCTGTCCTTCTGAAAAAACAAACCATTAAAAAAAATCATGCGAGCCATAGTGTAACACTGAAGTAGAAATCCAATTTAACAACTACTGCCAGTCATATATATCTATCCAGTCCCATGACTGCTGCAATATCTGTATGGGTGTAAGAGCCTAAATATCTTTCTTTATTAATCATAGTATCTTTTGGGGTATTTTTTAAACTTGAATTTCACTTTGTTGATCCGTAGGCTTATTGGTAGAAATTTAGTCAGTTAATGCACTAAATGACTCAGTACATTCTGCTCTTGAAATAAAAAAGCAAAGAGTGGCTGAATAAAGACAGCAAACGCTGCTTTCTATTTATCACTTTTGTACTAGAACCCTATAATTTTCTCAAAATCAAGGTGCAGGCAACCTTGCCTGGTCTGTACTGCAACTAGGCTGAAGATATATCTCTCAGTGTCTCTGAGAGTTTGTTTGATAAAATTATTCTTGATGTAGTTCTCACACTATTTTACAGGAAAATTACAGCAATTAAAATGCTCCTGGTTCTGAATTTCTATGGTAAGCAACACGAGCATCCATATTTATTAGTTTCCTTTCTATTGTTTCTGCTGATCAAAGGAATGAAAGCCAGTTAAATCCTGATTTTTACAATTGTTTCCAGCAAAGTCTTAATGCACCATTTAGTTTCTATAAACTCGTGAGAGTTTACTTCAAGAATGTTTTCCAGAACAAAACTGGGTAATGGTGCAATGAGATAGGACTTATTAGTGTTCTGCAGATATTAAGCAATTGTTCTGTGTTAAAGAATGGGCTAAGGAAAAAGTAAAATGGTCCTCAGCAGTGATTTGCCTGGGTGACGTTAAAGTCTTTATTAGCAGATTTTCTGCAGAAATTGTGGGTGGTATAGGGAATTACACCAATATGACTGAGGAAGCAGGTACTCCGTGTAGGCACAGACTACTATTGCTATATTCTCTATGTACATAGAGAAGGGCCAATAGAGATGAAGTGATAAATAAATGATTCATTATGCAGGTTTAGAATTAAAGCAGTGTGTGATGGAGAGAAGAGAACATCCTGGATAAACATAAGCGCAGATTTATACACAGATTAACAATTATGAATGCAAAAGCTGGGAAGTTGTGCCAGAGGAAGTTTAGATTATATATTAGGAAAAATTTCTTCTCAGAAAGGGTTGTAAAGCACTGGAACACGCTACCCAGGGAAGTGGTGAAGTCATCATCCCTGGAGGTATTTAAAAGATGTGTAGATATGGTGCTTAGGGACATGGTTTAGTGTAGTGACCTGGCAGTGTTGGGTTAATGGTTGGACTTGATGATCTTAAAGGTTTCTTCCAACCAAAACAATTCTATGATTCTATATCACTAACAGTTGTCATCCACCTTAAAGGCAACTACAAATCCCCAGAGGCTAGGACATTACGAGGAAAGTGGCAGTATATCCTTTTCTTGTCCTTCTTCATAAGGCCTGACCTCTGCAGAAGGGTGCTAGATGCATGATCTGAGCCATTACAAATGTCTTTTCATATTTTTCTGATTGCTGCCATAGCATAAAAAAACACACAGAAAGTCAGAGGAGACACAGGTAACCACTATCCATTTTGATCTGTCAGTCTGGTGAGAGATACTTTTCCTGAGCAGATTTCAGAATATATGACATTTGCTACCTGTAAGTCATGAAGAAAAAAAAAAAAAAGTCTTCTACAAAGGACTGGAAGCAGTTTATTTTATTGTTCTAGTGTGAAAAGAGATGTCAGTTCCCGAAATTTTCCGGAGAAATTGTGGAAATGAACTTAGAGTAAAGCCTCATCCCCAAATACTGGATAATAAAAAGGATTTAAAATTTCCTATGAACTTGAGATGTTACAGAAATATGTAGATTTAATTAGTAAGATCAGTCAGAGATTGAGGGAGAAGGGTTAGGCAATTGGACTTGATCTTAAACTGAAACGATTCTATAATTCTATGATGCTGCAGTTTAAGTGAATGTATCAAGCTGAAAGTGAAAGTAAAAAATGGCAAATGAGCAGGCTCATTTGGAGAAAATAACAGTTTTGAATCCAGAATTGGATGATGTTGGCAGGAAAAATATATAATTTTTTTTTTAAATGCTTTTCATATAAACTTAAAAATTCAACACTTTTATTCAGAAACTGAACTACCTTTATTAGGAAGTTTATACACAATGCACCAAGAAGTGATGAAGATGTAAGTGAAGAAAGATAAAAATGGACTAACTACCTTCGATTGATGGAAAGGAAACACACTACAAATTCTTCCTTTGAAACTGTCCTTTTTAGAACATAATAGGAAAGCAGTTACAAAGGAAGAATTTCTACTGTGTTCTGAGGAGCCCACTATGCTGCAGTTCCAAATCAGCAGTCTGCTCCAGTAGATTGCCCTCAAAATCAAACACATCTCAGAAAATATGACGTATGGTAGTTAAAACAACATTATTCATCTTTTTGCTATGAATTTTAATATAACTTCAATTATTAGAAATTTCAAACCTTATTTATAAAATAAACGACCCCAGTTTAAAAAATTTATTCCATTCTGTCCACTGCAAGATGTTGAATGAAACATATACATTGTTTCTATCAGTCTAGATTATCTGTGTTGTGCCTTTCCAGTCAAATACGGCATTTGATGAGCTGGATTAACACAGAATCTTTAGTTCCCAAGACCAATAGAAGTCATATGGCCTTTTTTTTTATTCTTTTCAAATTTCTTTTGAAAATAATCTGTGGAAAGAAAGTTGGAATTAGAATCATAGAATCATAGGGGTTGGAAGGGACCTCTGGAGATCACCTAGTCCAACCCCCCTGCCAGACCAGGATCGCCTAGAGCAGGTCCGTGTCCAGGACAGGAACATGTCCAGACAGGCTTTGAAAGTCTCCAGAGAAAGAGCCTCCACAACCTCTCTGGGCAGCCTGTTCCAGTGCTCTGCCACCCTCAAAGTAAAGAAGTTGCTCCTCACGTTTAAGTGGAACTTCCTATATTGAAGCTTGTGCCCATTATCTCTTGTCCTGTTACTGGGCACCACCTAAAAAAGACTGGCCCCCTCTTCCCAACGGCCACCCCTCAAGTATTTCTATGCGTTAATAAGATCCTCTCTCAGTCTTTGCTTCTCCAGACTAAAAAGTCCCAAGTCCCTCAGCCTCGCCTCATGGCAGAGATGTTCCATTCCTCTAATGATTCTTGTAGCCCTTCTCTGGACTCTCTCCAGTAGCTCCCTGTCCCTCTTGAACTGGGGAGCCCAGAATTGCTCACAATATTCTAGATGTGGCCTCACTAGGGCAGAGTAGAGGGGGAGTAGAACCTCCCTCTACCTGCTTGCCACACTTTTCTTGATACACCCCAGTATGACGTTGGCCTTCTTGGCCACAAGGGCACACTGCTTGCTCATGGTCAGCCTTTTGTCCACGGGACTCCCAGTTCTTTTTCCTCAGAGCTACTCTTCAGCTGGTGAGCCCCTAACTTGTACTGCTGCTGGGGGTTATTCCTCCCTAGGTGCATGACCCTACACTAGCCCTTGTTAAACTTCATAAGGTTCCTCTCTGCCCAGCTCTCCAGCCTGTCCAGATCTCGCTGGATGGCAGCACAGCCTTCTGGCGTGTCAGCCACTCCTCCNACCACTGGTCACAGGCCTCCAACTAGACTCCGTGCCACCGATCACAACTCTCTGAGCTGTGTCCTTCAGCCAATTTTCAATCCACCCCACTGTGCATTCATTTAACTCGCACTTCTTAAGCTTATCTATGAGGATGCTGTGGGAGACGGTGTCAAAACCTTGCTGAAGTCAAGGTAGATGACGTCTCTTCATCTACCCAGCCAGTCATGCTCTCGTAGAAGGCCTTCAGGTTAGTCAGACATGACTTCCCCTTAGTGAATCCATGCTGGCTACTTCTGATAACCCTCCTTCCGCCATATGTTTTGAGATGTTCCCCAGAATGAGCTGCTTCAACATCTTTCCAGGAATAGAGGTGAGGCTGACTGGCCTGTAGTTTCCTGGGTCGTCCTTCTTGCCCTTTTTGAAGATTGGAGTGACATTGGCTTTCCTCCAGTATTCTGGCGCCTCTTCTGTTCTCCAGGACCTTTCAAAGATGATGAAGAGTGGTTTAGCAATAACTTCTGCCAGTCTCTCAGCACTCGTGGGTGCATCCCATCAGGACTCATGGACTTGTGGATATTCAGTTTAGTTAATTGGTCTCTAACTTGACCTTCCTCAACCAAGGGAAAGTCTTCCTTCCTCTGGACTTTCTCTGTTACCTTCGAATTCTGGGGCTCTTGAGGCATGGCTTGAGCAGTAAAAACTGGAGCAAAGAAGGAGAATTGCAATGAAACAGGTTGGAAGATAATTTATTTTCAGTCTGTATGGGTTGTAGCTGTTGTGTTTAATGTTCCAAAAAATAACATGCATTTCTTTAAGCATATATTACAATATATTACAAAGACATAGGTTAGGCTTTATATAAGCTAAAGGTTCTGCATTTAAGCATTTAAACCAATGATAGACTGGACTTTATTGCTTCCTCATTTCAAATGTTATGTCTGATCAGGAGTTTCTTAACAACTAGAAAGTAAATACATAGAAAAAGGCTCAAAAAGAATCACTTGCAACTTTTCATCCTGCATAAGGAAAGGTCAGTCTTTTATTGGCAAGGGGTCCTGGAAAGACTTGTATTTGACAACTTAGGCCCAGATGCATAAAGAGTTTTAGTGTCATTACACACAGCATTTCAGTGCTTAAATCTGAGAGACTTAGATCCTATAAAATATGTAAGAAGGTAAAGAAACCTAAGAATTCAATGCAAAAGTCTGTAAACCTCAGTAGACAGATCCAAGCCAAGCACTGGTAACTCTTTTGAGAGTGTTTTAATTTGTACCTCAGTTGCCTGAAAGTGTTGTGTACTACTGGAGGAAAAGATGTTTACATTTACAATTCTCATCCCTCTTCTATAGTTATGTAGTGAGGGTCCTACTCGGAAAAGAGAAGTAATGGTCAATCTCTTCTAAAGAAGACTTTTTACTCTTAATGGTTAAATGAGGAGCTGGAAAATGGTTCAAATTCTTCATCACTCAGGATATGATGGAGGGAGAGAAGTGCACTTTTGTTGTTAGAAACTTTTCTACGCATTAATCTTAAGATTAGCTTTGAATGGATGCTCTTACACCTCCTGCATAAAATGTTACAATTTGAATGAATAATCAACTAATGTAGTCATAACAAAAATTCAAAATAAACATGTGTCTCTGTTCTCTTCATGTAAATGAAAGGAAGATACTTGAATTCCTATTCTTGCTGTAGAGATTGTCTTTGTAGAGTATGCTAAATAGCCAATGAATTCAATGAGAGTGTCATAATCACTCTTTTAATGCTTTGCCCACAGCTTTTCTGTCACAAATCCATGAAGTTTTTTCCAACTAAAGTGGAACTTAAATTCTGAAAACCTCACATATTAGGTAGTTAGGATGAAGAAATACCTAACAGAATTTTGAGTGTGATAAACAACACAATGACAGCATTGTACTGAAGCTGAAGTTTTTAGTGCTTAAAGGTGCTTAAAACACCATAGCTATTGGAAAAATCATATGCATAGTTCACAGGCATCAGTTTTGAAGATTGCAGTCCTGCTGGGAGTTGCACTTAAGTGGGATTAATTGACAAATTTTGTGGACGAAGAATGGCATCCATCATTGGTCCTTGTTCCCTTCTGTTTTAGAAAAGCTGCCCTTCAGCTTTACACAGTTCATCGGACAAGGACTGGTATTATGCCCTAGAGATAGGAGAGTTAAATCTATACTAAAAGCCATGACAGATTACACTTCATGTTTTTGTAAGGAAGGAGGGAAAATCTATAAAATGAATCATAATGAAGATGAACTATTTATCAAGCATTGCTAAAGAAGGATTCCAGATCCAGACTCACAACTACTGCTGTGATTCTAAGGAGAAGTAAAAATCTCCTAAAAGTTTAAAACGTTGAAGCAGAAATTTGGCAAGATATTAAGAAGTTAAAAAGAATTGCCAAGGAGGAATGAAGTGCTAAGTATTGATTGGAAATACAAACTATTTCATATTTTCCTCTGTGGAGATCACTGAGAAGTAGTTGTAAATCTCCATGTTTATTTCAGTCTTTTCTGGAATCTGCTATATCAAATAGCTAACAAAAAATGGAAAATTGACTTTGAAGAAATAATAGTAATAATTTCTCTAGTTTTCTGTCATTTTATTTCAATGAGGAATGTAAATCTCACATATTTGAGAATCTATGTGATATTTCAAAAACTGTAGGTTTAAAGCTATTGTGTGTGTAAAACCAGTGGCACTGTTCAAAAATGAAAATTTAAGTAGTGATTTAAGCATTTGCTACTGATTAAAGAGGAAGATAAATCAAACTGATGAAGGTCTTCTGTACAATAATATCTGTTTGCCTGGTGATGAGTATTCCAATGGTATTTTTGCAATATCTAATACACCCCAAATACTTTTACAATAGGAAATTACATTGAACTAAGTTGACTTACCCATTCACACAGCTTTCATGAAAGGTAAGCAGCTAATGAGTAGAGGGTGTTGATTTCTTGATACAGACAAATATGTTGAGAAAATAAAAAATCCAGAATTTTATACTCAACGTAAAACACATAACAAGTGCAGCTCAGCAGCTCAGTTCTAAGTGAACAGGTTTTCTCTGCATACAGTTAGATAAATACAATTGCTTGAGGACTACATATGTATCAACATGTTCATCAGTTATAGTGTAGGAGGAAGTAAAAGAGAGATCTGAGAAACAGCACAGAATGATCAGTCAATGCTAGAACCTCAAGAAGTAGCTGTTCCTGCAATTGCAGTGGTACACTTCACGTCTAGAAATAAGTTGTCCTAAGCAGGGTAATTTTCCACAAAATAAGGTATGTCATTTGCAATTAAATAGCAGAAGCTTTGTGAAACCAATTACAACATTTTGGAAATACTCAGGGAAGACACGATTAATTTAAACAATTCCAGGTTGATTTTTTTTGTTACAGAGATTTCATACATGCTTGGCTTTTTTGTGGATAAACAACATCCATCATTACTGTACGCAAGGGAGTTACTCTATTGACCAGATATTTCTTAATCCCTTTATTTAATTGTCCTGGGAGCTGTATACACCATCTGTGACAAATGCACCTGCATGACTAGCAGAATTAGAACACATAATGAAATCTAAATAGCTATGCCTTGGTCTGCTTATGTGCAATTTTCAGTAAAGATAATACAAATATGACATTACTTGTAACATTTTAGAAATTGTAAGAAAATATGGTTTAGAATTACAGAAGCAGTGGGAAATATTTAAATTGTTTCTAGTCCTTTATGTCAAATGAGAGAGAATGAATTCAAATGTTTCTTTTGCTGGCTATTTCAAATATTTCAGGATGTGTTCTTGTTCTGTATTGAAACAAGAGGTATTATTGTACACAAAGAAAAAGAAGAATTGTGAAAGGTCAATATATTCCATTTCTGTTTATCAAAATGATCTAAAAAACCATAGACAGTTTAATGAATGTTACATTTTACGAATTCATAGCATTTAAATTTTGGAGCTTTACTCCCTGTTGTCTGTGTACTAGGATATCTTCCCAGACTGTATCTTTCGCAATAAATTATGTGGACTGATCTCAGTTAAGAGAGCTAACCCATCAGAGAAATAAACAGTCAAACCCAAGACATTATAATGTAATAAGAAAATACTATGATTAAATAATCTTTTTTTCATTCAGAAAAAATTAGACCGATACAGGCAGGAAAGGTCTAAACCAACACCAATATAAAATGAGTTTAACTTTTCTGACAATTTTTTTTTTTTTCAAAAATGATATCCTCACACAGTTTCTGTTCTGAGCCACATTAGAGTGAGACATGTTTTAATTGCACCCTGACTTTCACCCAATAATAATTGTTTGCCAGGTTGATTTCTTTTTTTATCTAGAAAATAGGGACATTAATATGCATTGTGACATTCTAAGGCAGAAGTATATACACCTAGCTTTGATGTAAGTAAAAGAAGGATTATGTATTACTGGTCTAAGATTTGAAATAAGTGTATTTGACTAATTCTATGCCCAGCTGGCTAAGTCTGTATCAGTTTCTGAACAATTAATATTAAAGATACTACTGATAATTCTAGTGTCTTTAAACTTTCAGAACATTTTATAGAAAAGTTGTGAAATCTTGGAATTGAAGGAGGGTAATTAAAACAAAGATTATTTAGTAGAAACTATAGAAGAGATTTCCCTGACACACTATATTAAAAAAAAATATTAATGAAGACAAAAATCGTTTGCTGCTATTCTTTCTACTATCAGTATAAGTCACATCTGTGCAATTTGAAACTGTTGTGTACTTTTAATATTTAAACTCATAAAGAGATTCATGGCTATAAAGAGACCACATTACTTTTCAGTAATACAGCAAAACAACACAAACTCCATATATGACACACTTTAGAACTCAATTCAAAGTTTTCATACACTGGGAAATGATTCCTACTGTGTGTCCTAACTGTGGCATCTGAATGAAAGAACACATTCAACTGGTGATGTGTGGATTCTCCTGTTTTACAATTTAGCGTGAATACAAAAATCCCTTACATTCATGTGGGAATTCAGTGTTGTTGGGAAAGCAAAATCAAAAGAGTTGTTCCCTTGAGATACACTCAGACAGCCCTACCCGATTCAGAAACAAAGATCCCCTTTCCCCTTGTAGGCTAATAGTTATATCTGTTCTCTCTAGAGAAGTAATTTTTAGAACATTATTGCTAAAGCAACAAATACATACAGTGGAACAAAAGGTCATATAGGATAAACCAACAGGATAAATGTGTGTTTACTAAGTACTGGTCCAAGAAGTCCTAGTCTCACAAAGGAGATGGATATAGTCACTTTTGTGACTAAATTGAAACATTCTTCCTCAAATGACACAATTTCTTTGGAACTCATGTCATTGATCATGCAGAATCATATTGGAATCCAAGTAAAATGTTACGCACTCATAGCTTCCTTAACCTGTTATCGTGAGATATGTATACAGGTCATCACGCTGTACTTCAGATTTTCAGGGCTTGATCCTCTTTAAATTCTTCAGTATTCCAGGAAGAAAAAACATACAACACATACAGAATCTCTGAGTCTCATTTTGTCTTTCTGCTAGGTGATATAAAATGTCCGGGGCCACGTAGGTTAGGTAAGATCCTGGACTAGAACCTGCATACAACATATCATACTTTTTAAGAGAGACAAAACCAAGCCTGTCTCCACTCTGAAGAACATGAAGGACTTCTCTCCTTTTAGTAACATCAGCATAAAGGCTGTGTCATGAAATGTTGTCTATTTGCCTCCAGTCAGGCTTCTAATTATAGTGTGAGATAAGAAGCTCTATAAAGAATTGCAGAATCACTCAGAAATTTGTCTATTTACAAGAATTTTGTATGGCCAACTAGTATCAGCACATGTCTATCTAGCAACCAAAACTTGCTTCTAGGCTTAAGTAAAAATGGTCTTTCAAGGCTTTGACTGGTGGAAATTCACTATAGCAATGTAATTTTTCAGAGTACGATCATATAATTGGTGTTATTACTTTCCTGTTTAACACGGAATTGCACTTTTTAATGGGATCTTTAAGGAATGGTCTTGTCTTACCTCTTATACCTCTTACAATGAGGTCTACTAGGAAAGTACAAGGACTGAGTTTCATTTGACCTGACTATGGCAATTCCTAAGAGATCAATCATGGCTGGTGACTAGACTAAGTGTTCTGCAAAAACCAAGCAAACGGGTTGCTTAGTGCTATAGTGATTCTAATTGAGGTACATGTTTTTCTGTGTATGTGTGTATGAAAGGTCTTGGAAGGGGACAAGAGACATTAGATATGTATAAAAAGAAAAAGACAAGAAGGGAGACAGTAAGCAAGTGTTGCTGGCCTGGCCAATGACCAAGTATGGGGAGCATGAACTTACAGCAAACTAATAATTATCAGGTATCTTCTATTCCTAAAAGAGAAGGATACTAAAGAAGAATTTGAAGAGGAAATCAGGACAGTTTTATGAATGTTTACAGAAGATTTCTCCCAAGAGTAATAAGCACCACATATATGTTTAAAAAAATTCACCAACAGTGGTGGAAACTAAGTTTAATGGTCAGCTGAAGGAAGATATTGACTTACTAATGTAGGCAGAAAGAGAGCACTTCTTTCTGCTATTCACATGAGAAATCTGCAATGATTGCTAAGGCATGTAAGTACTAGGGCAACTGAAGATCACTGTTGTTGTTGACATCAAAAGCAGAGCTCGTACAAAGCTTGGACTCCTTGTGTGACTGAAGACATCCTGGAAAACAAGGAGCTGTGTACTTGCTTGGCTTACAGCTGCAAGATGTTTTGAACATGAATCCTTGGCTGATTGGCTGCTTGCTGTTGGTAGATACTATAAAAGACTTGCTATATATAATAAAGTCAATTCTATTCCTACACAAGATGGAGTCCATGCAATCATTCACCACAACTAAAACTGAAAAATCACAGAAGCAAGAGTAAAAAGCTGTGTCTCTTTTTAATTACAGAGGCCAGCAGATTATACTAGAGACCACAAAGAAGGTGAGGACAGTGATTTGATCCACTGAAGTGTGATATGAGTAGGCAGCAGGTTAGCAAAATGATCTTTTATCAAAGCAATCTGCCCTAATATAAGAAAGACAGTAGATTCTGAAATAGTAAAATGCTAGTGAAACACTAAAGTGTGTTTCTATGATGTATGCTGTTCTTTTCAGAATGATGTATTACAGTGCAAGAAGAAGGAAGCTCACTTGAGATTTGTGCGTGTCGTACATTGGCTGTGCTATCTGTTCACCTTCTGTACTGTACTGTATCCCACAAAGCTCAATTTTCAGTGAAGTATAAGTGTCACTGTTGGAATGCACACAAGCACCAGAGTATAGCACACTTTCATATCTGGAATCATGTGAAAAATCTGCTCCAAAAGCTCAGTCTCTGTTCCAGCAAGTATTTGATACATTTAAGCAGGGGCATTTAAGAAGGCACTGGAACCAGATTTCTTTTCTTCATCGCTCTCTCTTTTTTTTTTTTTCTCACAAGTCTTATTTAAAAACACCACCCTCACACATAAGAACACTGTCCAAATCTTCTGGGAGGACCTAAGTCTAGGCCAGAAACCCAAGCCAATGCTTCTGAAGTTGGAGGGAGATTTGCCCAATAGCACAGGAGCTGTAGGCTCCTTCGTACCTTCTCAGATCCTTGATTTCTTGAACAGAAAGGCAACAGATGGGCTGATTTGCAAGGACAGTTTGATTGGAAGGTGATATGCTAGCATAACATTAGGAACATGTTAGGGGGGATGATAAGAAGATGATCATGGACTTCCAGGGAATATAAATACTGTTTAGAAAATTTAAGATATTTGGCTGGGAACATGATCAGTGACTAGGAAAGGACAACAGCTGGCTAATCAGGGATAAGAGAGGATCAGCCTGGGCACTGCTTGTACAATTAATAATAGTACTGTTCTGAATCGTGTCACAATCAGGAGGTGATGAAAGACAGCCTTAAAAATGCTGCCAGGCCACCAAAGCTAGATGTCTTTTGTCTGTGGTGCAGCTTCTTCAGTCTCATCGATGAGCATGATGTCTTATTGTCACATCCTGGGTAACCAGGGCAAAGACTCAAATTCGCTAATTCCCTGGTCAGGATTAAGGTGGAAGGACACCAGGGACCCTTCAATTCACAAAATACAAATTTATTTGCTTACAACAATATTGGCATGATAAGCGTGAGAAGCAGATAACTTTAGGTGCTCACAACAGTATTGGCAAAATACCACATCAATAAATCTTGCCATATATTTAAACCTTGATAACCATTCATGTTACGAGAAAGGAAAAAGAGAGAGAGAAAAAAATGGATAAAGAAAACAAAATAGAAAGAAAAAAAGTTTTCACCAGTCCTGGGTCCAGTGTTGCCAGGGAAGTGTCACCCCACACCCCCACGCCACCTCTGACCTTGTCTTGGTGCTCCTGCAACCCTGACATCACTACAAAAGTCATCCCCTGGATTCAACCCCGAGTAAAATTCTTTAGTGAGTGGATTTTTTAAACAAACCCATTAAAGCAGATTCTTTTTATATTTTAGAACTTTAAAAATGTTAACATTTTGTTATAAAATTGAAACATAAGAAAGTAGCTCTTGGAACAAGGGCTTCTACATCTTTATAGCTGGGATGAAAACAAAATAACCAAAACATGCAAAAGTACAGTCAAGTGCACAGAAGATAATAATATAAAAGTTCACTGTATTTACATTTTTCAGTTTGAAATTGCTTAAATAAGGTTTTTACATTTCATCTTTTTATATTTTGTACTAGTTGGCTGTGACTTCCTTTTCTAGCAGATCTCTCCCTGTGGTCCTTTTATCATCTTTAGTATTTCTGACTTCATGTTACAGCCCTAACTTCAGTAAGGAAACTACCTGGAGTTTCCTTACTCTCCCTGATTCATCCGCAAGTGTGACAGTCCAGTGGAACTGCAAATAAAATTCAGAGTTGATGTCTCAAATATTCACTAAAGAATTTTAGTCAGGGTTTAATCATCATTCTCCTCAATGCTTACTGTAAGATGAGAGTTTCAATCACCCAACTGATGCAGTTGCCATTACTAAACTCATGTATAAAAGACAACTATTTATGTATTAAACATATGGATATCAATTCTTTTGGAGTTACACCTTGTGCTTTGTACCGAAATTGTATTGGGTGTGACCAATTTTTTTCAAAAATACTTCAACTTATTTCAGATGCATCATGTTTAAATTCCTCAAAATACCTTATGTTGTGTATGTGTCATTAGTGGATTTCTGAAACAAATGGACATCTAAAATTATGAACTACCTCCAACACCTACTGCTTAAATAGAATTCTTATGTTTCTTCACTGTACCTAAAATTATATGGATTAAATAGATGTACATTTGTCCTGGTTCGGCCAGGACAGGGTTAATTTTGGTGGAGCCAGGTTACTCTATACCATGCTGACGTCATGCCCCAGGGCCAGTTCCAGTGGGGGGGCTGTTCTGGGCTCTGGGTCGGCGGTTCTACAGGCGCGTGTGCTCGGCTCATCCCTTCTATCCCGGGTATTGCCTTTTTCTGTGTATTGCTTCTCTCTTGTTATTGTTATTGCCTTTGCAATCCTTTTAAACCTTCCTTATTTCAACTCAAAAAGGCACTTTAAAACCTTTTTTTTCTTCCTCTGTCTGCAGCCCGTGGCAGAGGGGAGGGGGGGGAGCAGTGGTGTGGCCACGCGGCTCAGCTGCCCCGCAGCCCCTGCCGCAGCTTTTACTAAACCAACACAACATTATATAAATATATAGTATTGGAAATATTAAATACTACAGTAACTGAGTTTCCTCTACCAGCCCCAGGTATATAATTTTCACTAAATTCTCATGTATGTATTAAACCTGAAGCATATTTGCCATTTTGGTGGTTTCAGAGTTAGGATTTATGAGGCATATAAAAATTTCATGTGAATGAAGATAGACATAATACTTTAGTGTTTGGGCTATGAGCAACACCAAACCCAGGAAGCGTGTTTCAAGCTTTTCTCCTTAAAAAAGTTTATTTCCATTGGAACATGCAATTGAGTAACTGAGAGTCCAAAATTTAGTGAGGAGAATTGTGATTTTTTTTCCTTCATTCATCATTTGGAGAAGTCTTTCAACACATCTTTTAAATATTTTTTTATTTTTTCACAGAAATATCCTCTTGCACCCTACTGTTAACATACTCACTTTTACATCTGAATTGCTCTCAGCCAACTGAGAGATTATGGTTTAGGATTAAAGAGGGAACAGATAAGGGTGACATTATAATGGTCACCTGACCAGGAAGAACAAGTGGGTGAGGTGCTCTATGAACAGATAGGAGCAACTTCACGTTCACAGGCCCTGGCCCTCACGGGAGACTTCAACCACCCTGATATTTGCTGAAGGGGCAACACAGCAGGGCATAAGTAGTCCAGAAGGTTCCTGGCATGTATTGATGATAGCTTCCTCCTCCAAGTGATAGAGGAGCCAATGAGGGAAAGTGATTGGAATCCAATCCAGATCCATCAACTGAGTGATTTTATTCTAGAAGAGTTCATGAATATATTAAGAAAGTCAGAAATAACTTCACTACAGGACCTAGGTGGAAGCATAAGAGGCATAAGCTGAAACAAGAGAGGTTTTGACTGGATATATGAAAAAACTGTTCCATTATGAGAACAGTTAGGCATTGGAAGAAGCTACCAGAAAGGTTGGGCAGTTTCAAAAACTTTGTGGGAAATTTTCAAATCCCAATTGGGTAAAGCCTTGAGCAGCTTAGGCTGACTTCAGAGAAGATCCTGCTTTGAACAGGAGGTTGGACTAGAGAGATCCTGAGGTCCTTTCCAGCCTGAATTACACTATGATTTTATGACCAGAGAGAAATTTAAACAATGATACTGTGGACATTTTTATCCATTGTTGTTTGACGGTCTTAAAAAACAGAGACAACAGTATAGTCCATAAAAGACATTATGAGAATGTGGGACACTAAAAATAAAAAGCTCTTCACGTCAGCAAGATTAAGGAAAAACAATAGAGAAAAAAATGTCTTTATTATTGCTTACCATGTGTATTTCTTTAACCTGTCATGCATAGTTTTCTTCTAAGTCAGAAAATCATTGAGTAAAATCAAGCATTAATTTTATCTCCAGGATATGCTTTACTTCTATTTTGCTGTCATAAGAAATATACAATAGAAGAAAATTACAAGAACACATTCTGAAAATATTACAAATATTACTGTTTAAAACAGTAGTAATCTTAAATTCACTTTGGGAATTTAAAGCCCATTTTATCATCTGCAAGACTAATATGTACTAAAGAACCATCACAGAAAGTGAATGGCTCACTCTGTTGGTCTGTTTCTAGATCACGGGAACATGCTGGCTTTGCTTTTTTACCTGGCTCGTCTTTCTCCAGTTCAATAAGCAGAAATTATTTTTCCTGATTTTTAATACCCAACACAGTGGGGCATCCTCCCAAGGGGCAGCTGTCTGTCAGTAGGGTTAGTCTTCCCAAATTTTCACCAAATCTTTCATGTCTTATTCCATTGTTCATGAGGCATATGCGTTGAAAAATTGAGTTTCATGGTCATTGTCTCTCTTCATGATCATTGTCTCCCTTCTTTAAAATTAGGTCAGCCTGTTAAAAGCATTTGATGATGACTAGTTATATGACATTATGTGATTGTTCTTGCAATATTAATCATATTATTAGTTATTTATAATTTTCATCCTTATGTTTTCTTCTCTACCTGCTTTTTTCCACTGCTTCTTTCAAATGTCTCAGCTGCAATGGATGTATTTTTCTTATCAGAGAGACAAAGCTGCCCTGAATCTGTCCAGTGAACAAATGAGAGACTCTGAAGAATGGTCTAGGCACCAAAGGCCTCAGGCAAGGACTTGTGACTGAATACAATATCTTTCTGAGAAGCAGTGGACTCCTTAAGGTCCAATTGCAGTCCTGTTCTGAGCTGCCAGATAACAAATAGAAAAAGAAGATACAAGTGAGCAGACAGAGATGCAGATATTTTTGCAGAAGTTTCCTGACTTTTCCTTTAGGGAAATTCAGGAAATGTCTGGAAGCTTGTTCAGTGATCTGCTTCTGGTAACCTCTTGTGGCTTATTACTCCTGGCTTCAGTTCCTGGAGGCTTTTGCCTCTCATAAAATTGCATTGCTTGGTTTCCCATAGCATCCATAGCAAAATGGTGAGTTAGGGACAGGACAAGGTGAAGATAAAGCAGGTGAAACTTGGCTGAATTCCTGGGCTCAGAAGGTTGTGAACAGTTTACAAAGTTCAACTGAGATCTTGTTAACAATGACATTTCTTATGGGTTAATACTGGAGCAATATTGCTAAATGCGTGTGTTAACAACCTGAAAGATGAGACATAACATATTCTCAGCAGGTTATGGATAGTAACAGAGAGAAGTGGGCAATATCCTGGAGGGCACTGCTGCTATCAGAGGGACCTCAGCAAGTTGGTGAAATGGGCTGACGCTTCATGATATTCAAGAAGAAATGTATGAAGTCCTACACCTGGGGTGGAGTAAATTCACACAGCCGGGGGACCTGGATGGGGAGACAGCAGATCTGCAGAAAGTAAATGGGAGTCCTGCCAGACGACAAGTTGAATACGAGCCAGTAGTGTGCCCTTACATCAGAGGTCAACAGCCTTCAGGCCTCTACTGGCAGGCATGATACTTCCCTCTATTCAGCACTTCTTAGGCCCTATCTGGAGGACTGTGTCCCATTTTATGCTCTCCAGTTCAAGAAAGATTCACAGACTGGAGCAATTTCAACAGAGGGCCTCCAAGATGGCTAGAGGGCTGGAGAACAAAAAGCACATGGAGGGGCTGGGTGGTGGGTCTTGCTCAGTCTGTGGAGAGGATACCTGGGGAGAATCTGTTGCCATCTTTGGTTACATAATGCAGGGTATGGGGAAGATGGAGCCAGCCTTTTCAAGGGTGCAATGATTAGATAGAAAGGAAATATTTTTCACTGTGAGGGTGGTGTCTTTATCGTTGGAATACACAAAACTCACCTGGATAAGGGCTGAGCAACCTTATCTAAGCAAATCTGCTCTGAGCGAATGATCTCCCACTTTGTAAATGTAAATGTAAATTATTTAATCATTCTAAAAAGAAGTACTCTGTTTCTTTTTCTTTCCTTTCCCTTTCCTTCCCTTCCCTTTCACTCTTTCCTTTTTTTCCCCTTTTCCTTTCCCCTTCCTTCTTTCCCTTTTTCATGTCGGCAGCATCTAACATTGTAGGATCCTTATCCAAGATCTGAGCTTTCTAGCTGTTCAGTAACATAAATAATAATGAATTCTTATGACTAGCTTTATCCAAAATAAACAATGTTTAACACACACTAACTGCAACTTCTGTCAGCTTCTTGGATTGTCACAGCAGCTAAATGGTAAAGCCAAAAGGCACTAATAACAAACAAATGGTTATGAATTATCTCGGATCTCCTATTTATGGCAGGAAAAGTTTTTAAAACAGATTTGTGTAATTAATGCCTTACCACATGGCTTAGTTTCATTAACTCTGCTGAAAAGAATGCAGCAGCTCAGAGCACTTGTGGTCAGGTTTCATATTCCCTTATGCATATACTGAACCCTGTAATCAGCACTGAAGTAATGGTGTTTCAAATGGAATATAATGTGAGCTGCATTTTGAACTTGTGGACAGTTCTCTAATTATGTCCTCTGTAATTATTGCAATTAGCATGAATTTTGTTTTTGAAAGAGAGAAAAGTGTTTTGTTGGGAGGAGCTGTAAAGTTTTCTGATAAACAACTGTAAAATAAAGTGGTTTCTTTTTACCATTGTTAAAGAGTTAAAAATATATATATACTCCAAAAAGTAAAACCTTTAGGAAGTAATTTACAAATTTTGCAGGAAATCTTAGAACTGACCTGATCAGCCTCAAACCATTTGATAGAGCCAAGGTATCTTATGGTAAGTGAATAACCCATCCTTTCAGGTAGTCAGGGAAGTTATAATTGGTTGTACCACAGGATATTGCTTAGAGAAGGAATACTTGCGGTTGCATCAAATTTTGTTTCATCAGCATTCATTGCCATACAAAAAAATATAGGTTGTTTTTTGTGGTTTCTTGCAGAAGACTTGCAGAACGTAATCAAAGAATACTCAATGCACAGCACTTCATTCATCATTCCCTTCCTTCTTAGATAAAATAGATGGAATGAATAGTTGAAAAATATGCATTCCTATTTCTTTTCCTTCAAAGGAGATAAGTAATCCTTCACAGTGATTTCCAGCACATTCTGTCTCTCTTGCATTCCGAAAAGCTTTCCAAAAGTACACAGAATGCTTAAGTGTTTTGCTGTCTAAACAAAATATGTACCTTTGCCTGGTACCAAGGCAGAAATTGCTAATCTTTTTACTTCTAGCCAGAGTTTTCACAGAGATACCTGCTTTTCAGAACTGATATGTAACATCGAACACCTAGAAATGTGCTTATTGTTTTGGTTTATTTTTTTCCCCCTTCATACTGTTGAACAAGTTTCCAATGAATTACACACCACTATTAGTGACTAAGAAAAATTGTAAAAAATCCCACTGTAAGGCTATTTGAAGTTCCAAATCACTGCAACTGTAGTGGGCAGAGTTAATAATCTACTTTAGGAGTTTTACAGAACAGTGCTCATTCTTTCTGTACTAAGTTAGATGGTTAGGGGAACATTGTTCTGGTTCAGCCATAATCATTTGATACTGCCAAAAGTTGCCTGATCACACAGGCCAACACTGAACTCAGCAACATCCCCTCAGAAATCTCCTTTCAGACAGTCCTGCCACAGGTTCCTGTGGGCCCAGCTCCTCCACTGCCCACTGTGGTGCCAGCATCACCTGTTAGACACAAGAGACAGAGATGGCTCCCTCAGTAGCACTTCACATGGAAGAACACCACTGAGAGAGCTAAGCAAGATGCAACCGGCCCCAACAGAAGCCACACCCAATAAGAAGCTTTTCTGACTGATTGGCTCTTGGTTAATATAATCCTGGCCCCACCCACCACCCCAATCATGACCTCCTGAGTGAGGACAGAGCCACAAAGACACAGGTGGGCCAGGTTCTGCCTCTGGAACGTGAAGCCAAGAGGAAAACCAAAACATTCTGCTAGGTTGTGACTCATTCACAGGTCAACTCCAACTCGGGGCCCACAGCTCAGGACCCAGCACTTCAGGGAAACAGTTCCCTGAGAATACACAAGAAGCATAACTTTTTAATAGAAATTTTTCAAGGATAGGATGCATTAATTTCTAATTTTGAGTTGCAGTTTATAGTTCTGGTAGCAAGGCTTCCTAACTTCCTATATAATTCCTGCATTCCATACTTCATTCTTGACTGCATTTGTGAGTGGAGACACTACATCTGTTTTCAGATGGAAAGCTTGTACTCTACATTTGCTTAAAATGTATTTTCTGTGTTATGTAGATCATAATATCATTCCACACACTGAACTCAGTGACAAAATAGACCTAAAGTGACATTTCAAATTCACTAGAATTTCTTTCGTCATGAAGAAAGCAACTCTTTTGTCCAATGGGACTTAGATGGTGACATCAGACTGATGACATGTTTCTGCTGGGAAGTGTTCAGAGTAATTACATGTTCATCTTGTAGCACATTACCCTTAGAAATGCTGGTGTATCAAGGAACAAATAGAACAAAATTTTATTCTGTAGGTTAAATAGTGGTAAAAATGATGTGGAAAATGTAAGAAATTAAGCATCATTAAGACCTGAATGACCCAACCATAGAAAAATGGAGGATCATTGAGCTGTATCCTGGAGATTGTTGGACAGATTGACTGCTAGTAATGATTCAAACTAGCAGAAAGCTACACATGCTTACGGGAAGCAAATCCTGACTCTGTAATGTATTGATGGGTGCTGATGTATGTTCCCTTTTCTTGGTGCTGAGAAGCTAGATGAGAAGAAAACAGGGGTTGAAATGCTGTCTGCATCTGCAAGCTGTTTTGCTTTTGGTGTTGCTTTAGTCTTACCAAAGTGGTAGCTGAAAATTCCTTTGTGTTCAGCTTCAGTAAAACTAAAGACAAAATGAAGTTCCTGTAAGTATCCCTTTGTGGCCTTCAGAGAGAGCTCTTTTTTAACACCCACAGAGACATTTGTGTGACTGTCTTCACCTAAAAGTCAGAGACCCAGATTGTGAAATCACATTTTAGGGCAGATTCTGACATGCCTTCTCTCCCAAAACATTTCAACAGAAAAACACTGTTTGCGAGACTATATATAAAGAAGCTACTCATTTTATAATGAAACATCGTCATACAGCTAATATATATGCATTTAGTAATAAAATTTAGTAATAAAATATTGCCACAATTAAATAACTATGAGACTCTTAGGAATATTATTTTCTGGCAATTAGCTTGAAGTGCTAAAGTATAAGTAACTTTATTTTTCAATACTACAATTTTTTCCATCTTACAACACAGAGCAGCAGCAGCAGTGAGAAAGTTAGTACATGAGAAATGTTATTTAACCATGAGCAGTCAGATTTGCAGATCATGTAAAGACCACATCATACATTTTCACAAGGATTTAAATGTTTCTGATTAAAGCAGTTTATAATAAGTGCAGCTTAAAGCTCTGTTCTTAGATGACTATCATGATTAGAGCAGTGCAGCAAAAAACATGATCTTTATTATGACCAATTTGCAGGAAAAGCAGAATGCTGAAGAAATACAAAATTCTGCAACAGTTTCTTTTCTTTATCATGTGAGAATACAAAAACAAATTTGTGTGCAGTTACACCTCTGTAAATTAAAGCGCTACATGATCTGAGATGGTATGGGGACATGGGTACAAAGCCATTCTTTGTCTAAAAAGCTGCAGAAACTGTGTAGCTCAAAAAACTAGGGCCAAAACCAGTGAGTGCTAAGTAAGAATTGAGTAGAGGACTCTCCAATAAAAGTGGTTCACACAGGTTTTAGAAAGAAATTAAATTACCTCATATAGGAACTATCAGGAAAAGAACAGGTTGTTAAAAGAAGGATCAAATTCTCATCTAGATGAAATGGTTATTCCCACAGAGGTCACTAGGTGCCTGCCAAGTTGCAAGACTGATGTTTAGATTCATATGCTTTATGTGTTCCATTGCCAGGAGTCCACAGTAGGTAGCAGCATAGAGCTGGATAGGTACCAGTAAGATGAGTATATTGCTTTCCTCAATGTAGCAGGACACTAGTCAAGGAGATGGGGATGATGGTCAAAAAATAAGCTATAAACAATATCATTAACAGGAAAATCATATAACTATTCAGAAAAACAAATGTGCACAATATTGAAAAATTGAAATATTGAAAACAAAACCAGTGCAGTTTTCCAAAACAAAAATGCTCTTTATGACTGAGCGGCAAAAACTGTCTGCTCAGAGACTTTCTAATTAGTACCTAAAGCAACATCTTCCCACGGAAAGAATGAATCTGAGGCCATAAGAAGCAAACCAACTTCCTGATGCTAGTGAATGCTGAAAATACAGGTGCTGACTATGCTGACTTTAAACATACAAACAAGCAAGCAAGCAAGTAAGCAATGCTGCTAGGCAGGTCTTGCTTTTGTGCTCTGCATTTTGGGTTCCTGTAAGAAAGGGCAATTCTGTATCCCATTGTAATGTACCTTTTCTTTTTTTCCTTTTTTTTTTTTATTTTTTTAAATTTTTTTTTTCCTTCCCACAAGCATTGCATGTGGAATCATTAGTTTTCATAGGATTTGAAATCTTGTCCTGGCAAGACATATTCTTTGCTGTTGGTGGCCTTTTGGAATTTTCCAGCAGTCTTAGCCAAGCTGAACAGGCAGCTAAAGTTTTCAAAAATTCAGATTTTTCTTCTGTGTTTTAACCCTGCATCAGCTACAGACCATCAGCTATAGGAGTTACTTCCAGAACTGTCATCATCATAGAAGTTATGCAGTTGAAACAATAAATTGCTGAAAATTCAGAAGAAAATGTAAAAAACGTATTAAAAAAACTCCAGTTTAAAAGAGTGTGTATGAAAGCAATTGAAAATATAAAGGTACTACAAAGTGTGCACACCCAAGTGTGTGCTGGTAAAAACTTACTGCAGCTTTTGCTACATGTCCTTGCCACTGTTTAGAGAAGAAAAAACTAACTCCTGACTTCCGCAACATCTTCTTGGTGACATATTTCATGGACTATTTACCTTGAGCTAGATACAGTCTAATAGAGGACATCTATTTTATACACCTTATTGCCATACTCCATCTTTTTTCCATGTTACTAGCCTTCAGCACAACCTGATGAATTTGCCTGTGAGGAGGGATTGGGTTTATCCTTGACTATTCTAGCAAAATGTATGTCAAAAAGAACAAAACCATTTTTCTCCATTTCTCCAAAACCTGTGGTTAAAAAAATATTTTCTCATGAGGTTATTTTTAAAGTACATCTCTTTATAGCTAGCCATGAAATTAGCCACAGTTTAAACCAGCTGTTGGGTGACTAGGATAAAGTTTCTCTCCCTTATGTCTCATTTCTGGCTGCTGTTGCACTCCTTGCCGTGGTAACTTCTCAGACAAATTCATGCTAAGAATGAATTTGTATTTTTATGTAACTTTTCTTCCCATCAGTGGCTTAACTATTTCTCTTCTTTGCCTGAGGACATAAATTCATACAGATTAGTAGGAATCTCTGGAAGTTGTCTAGCTCTACCACTTTCTCAAAGCGGGGTCAATTTTAGCTTAGGTGGCTCAAGGTTCAGAGCAGCCAGAAATGGTCTTCTTAAATTAATTATTGTCTAAATGTTTCTGGTAAGATAGAAAATTTTTGCATATAAGGAAGTTTCCTCCACTTTCGAATTGTCTTTTGCATTCCAAATGATATGTATTTTTCTTACAGTTTTGAGGAAAGAGCTTTACATTTGGTCTTGAAAAGGAGTTCACTGAGTTGCAGGAGCCTTTGTCAGTTTTCCAGCAATCCATACCTTGATGGAGTCAAGAAAAATAAAAAATTAATCAGAGGGGGTTATATGGAAAGTGTTTGGCTTGTTGTTATAAGTTCAGACTGTTATTAATACTGTGTCCAGCAATTGCACTCACTGTTACCTTGGACAGCCAAAAGATGACACTTTCTATTTTATATAAAATCTTAAAAATTGGGTATTAAGAGATAACTAAAGTCTGGAAAAAGTCAAGATATCAATTTATGAGTGGTAAAGGATGGATATTCAGACGGATACATGCAAAAGCACTTAAAACATTACCTTCCCATCTCTCTGCCGGCTGTGATTGACTGTTGGCCACAAAGATCTGACACCCAAGCTTTCATATACAGCACCTGTGATCTGCTCCATTAATATATTCTCTGAGTTAAAAGAAAAACTCATTAAAGGAACCCATTTCTAAAGACAACACTGCCTCAAAGCTGCTGTTTCTGTTGAAATACTGGCCGGTGGTAGGGCAGAGGAAGATGGAAGGTAAGCAATGAGACAGGTACTCTGAGCAATGACTCTGAGGCAGAAGGAACAAAACACTACTGTGATTGCCATCAGTAATAAGTTCTTTTGGGCAAACATAGAGGTGTGAAGAGATAGGTGATGCATATCTTACATAAGATGTATCTTGGTAGGACTATTCTTCAGGATATTATTCACAGTCCATCACTCTGTTCTTGCTGTTTAGGTTTTAAAGATACTGTCTAAGTTACTTTTCAGTCACTCAACAGTTTTAACATGAAATATCATGGAAAGAGTCCTCCAGTTACTGTGTAACTGTACATTCTAAAGATTTTGAGTAATTTCTTTTAAAGCTGCTGAAATGTTTTTAAGTGTTAAGTATTCCTAAAAGTGCTTTCTTTGTATCTGTAAAGAGCCTCTTAACATTAAATGTTAAAAAGCAGAAGTTGCTTTCTCATCACTATTTTTACCAAATATTTTATTGAAATATAGTTTTTTAACTATTAATGAATGCTGCATTTTACCAAATAATAAGCAAATAGTTAGTAAAAAAATAAAATATAAATGTATTTCTTTATATGTCTGTTTTCTTTACTGCTTAGCACACTAGAGATTTATCAAAACATTTTTTATTCATTGTGAAGTGTGACACTTCCCAAACTACATTGCAGTATGAAACATTTTTGTTAGAAGGTGCTTTTTCACCTACTGTATAATATTCTATATGAAATATTAAACATGTAGATATTTGTCTAGCCTCTTTTGCTGCTGAACACATTTTTCTGCCAGAAGAGGTTTCAAAAAGTCACTGAACTTGCCTATATTTGAACTAATAACTGTGTGATGAACTACTGCACAGTCCAGTATATTTTTATGAATAGTTGAAGAAAAAATATAACATTTTCATACATAAACTTAACAAAAAAACCTTATTAAAGTAATTTTTTGTTTTAATGTAACACCTGAAATAGTTGGGACTCTACCACTTGCAGTCAGATTTGACCAGTTGCCTTACAATATTTTGAAACTTGCAACTAATACTGCTATTCGTGATTGCTTAACTGTGTGATGTTTTACCTAATGTCAGAGCATCTGAAAAAAGCTTTATGGTCTTTTTTTCTTCTTCGTGTTCTATACGTTTATATCAGAGGTTTTTCATAATTCAGCCAAGAATAAGGCTTTGTTCTGCTTCACACTCTTTAAATTACATGAAGTAACACTGGATTATAATACTCCCCAGACATCCCATGGTGTCAATAGAGATGACACATGAGCAGTGAAGGAAAAGTATAGATCATATAGGAAGAGGAAAGTTTGCAGACTTTGTGAAAGTTAATTGCCTGTGCTTTAAGAGAACAGCAGCAAGTGAGGCAATTGTGGGAAGGCTATCAACTGAGTTGAGGCAGTGTTAATCAGAGAAAGAATGAGAATTTAAAAAAACAAACAAACTGAGAACAGGCAAATCAGGAATTGGGCATGACGTGGAGGTGAGTAAAGACTGGTGTGAACAAACTAGGAAGAAAACATTAAAAAAAAGAATCAAATAATAAAGAGAGAACATTGAAAAGCTGATCTTCTTTAATCTTTATTTTTTCCTTTTTGAAAATACATTCATGATATTATAAGGTATCACTGATTTGTTTATGGATCTGGCATGTGAAAGCAGATTAAACTCTGAGGGACTGATTGGAAAACAGAAGTTATGTTGCCATAGTACAAGAGTACCTGTACAGGCTAGGGACTGACCTGCTGGAAAGCAGTTCTGTGGAAAAAGACCTGGGAGTCTTGGTGGACAACAGGATGAACACGAGCCAGCAATGTGCACTTGTGGCCAAGAAGGCCGATGGCATCCTGGAGTGCATCAAGAAGAGTGTGGCAAGCAGCTAGAGGGAGGTTCTCCTCCCCCTCTACTCTGCCCTAGTGAGGCCTTACCTGGAGTATTGTGTCTAGTTCTGTATTCCCTGGTTCAAGTAGGACAGGGAACTGCTGGAGACAATACAGCAAAGGGCTGCAAAGATGATTAAGGGACTAGAATATCTCTCTTATGAAGAAAGGCTGAGGGACTTGGGGATTTTTACCCTAGAGAAGCAAGGACTGAGGGGGGATCTTATCAATGCTTATAAAAACTGAAAGGATGGGTGTCACGAGAACGGGACCAGTCTTTTTTTTCAGTGGTACCCAGTGACAGGACAAGAGGTAATGGACACAAACTTGAATATAGGAAGTTGCATCTAAACGTGACGAGGAACTTCTTTACTGTGAGAGTGACAGAGCACTGGAACAGTCTGCCCAGAGAGGTAGTGGAGTCTCCATCTATGGAGACACTCAAACCTGCCTGGATGTGTTTCTGCGCAACCTGCTTTAGGTGAACTTGCTTTGGCAGAGGGGTTGGACTAGATGATCTCCAGAAGTCCCTTCCAACCCCCACCATTCTGTGATTCTGTAAACAAAGTCACATCTTTAATTTAAAATGAATTGAGTAACTATATAACTTCTATATAATAGATAATTCATAATTACCCTATACGAACCTTCTTAAACAATTACATGTCTATTGACCTGAAGCAATCCAACTTCCTTAGTTGAAATATTGACTGCATTTTAAAAATTATTTTTCTTAAGCTACTGAGCATTCTAAAATCTTTACAGCCGTCATGAACACTGCAGAATAGAGTGCGCTGACACTTTACAGCCAGGCAGTTCCTCAGCTGCGGGAAAGGTAAGATTTCAATTCCTTGTAGAAAGTCTATAGAGTGTGATGTAATCTAGTACATCTGTTAAGCAAAATGAGCATTGATGAGGGTGGCAGACTCTTGTACTATCATGAGTTATTTGGTATCTAACCAAAAATTCTTCGCAAAATTGGCCTTATCATCTGAACATACTCAATACATTGTGCAATTTAAGCAATGAAGAATGTATTAAAATGTATCTTTGATTTTCACATGTTGAACTTTGTCCTTTTGTGACTGTTCTTCTAAGCACAGAAATACACTTCTAAATACATAAATCACTAAAAATAATACAGAGATATAGAAAAAAAGGCAAGGGCTAAAGAAGACTAGAAAGCCATGATAACCTTTGGCTGGAATTATATTGGTAGCAGTCTTCAAATAAAAGGAAATACGATAAAATCTGGCTTTCTCTAATAAATTGTAAATGCAATAGTAAGCCAAATAAAATATATAACTAATTTTGAGCAAACCTAAAGGATGGCTGCATGCCTTCACAGATACTATGTTGCTTGGAAATGTAAGGGGTAACTCTAAGGAATTTAGCTAAACGTAAGGAAATAAAAGTATATATGTGTAATTCATATTGCCTGTCACTATCTGCAAAGATAAACCCTACTTTGTATATGAAATGGACCATGCCAAATTTCTCCTACATTTTGCTATTCAAAGTTCTATTAGGTTGGTCTGAATGCCTTACAATATTAATTAAACTAATATTTTGTACTGACATCTTCTAAAATGTCTAGCATTAGTATTAGTGTTTGGATTGTCTTGTGAGCATCCCTGTAATTTGATTTAGACTTCCTTGTTAAGATGACTGGTCACAGGATTTTTTCTGCCTTCAAAGTACTCCTTTTGTCACTTCATCATCTTCTGAAGAAAATGAAAATTCAGTGACTTATGAAGACATTCATGTTTATAAAGCTTTAGGAAAAAAAAAAAGACTTCTTCTTGGACAAGTGAAAAACAGAAAAAAAAAGGCTTTATAAGCATAGGCTACTTGCTATAAGTTATATAGCACTTCTTTACATGTACAGTCATAAAAGACTTCTTGGAACTTAAGCACAGTTCAGTCTGTAAAGGATGACACTATAGTATGTGGTAAACCTCAGGATACAAACTGTAGACATGGATGTTATGAAACCTTTCCTTGGCTAATAACAGCTGGTTAGGAATGGCGCCACTGGATTGACGGGCACCCAGTAGAAAATCCAGCAGGTTTGAATTCTGCTCTTCCTTGCCATAATAAACACTGAAAATTATTTCATCCAGTTCTCATTCAGCTGACAGAAAAGCCCTACCTAATATAAACAAAGCAAGCAAAAACACGTTTCTAACAATGTGCTGCAGCACTAGCTTTGGGATTTTCTGTTATTCTACAAAAGTGTCTAACCCATTTGAAGAAAAACACACAAAGAAACAAACAGTGAACCCAAACCCTGTATTTACTACATATTTGTTAGTAGGTTTACTAGGGACAGTACATTTCAATCAGTTACCAAAACCACAAATTACAGCAAATGTTACTTGGGGATTTGTTTCAAAGTTGGGCAGACTATATGCTAAAAAGTAGCACGACAGCACAGAACTTTTTCAACTACATAGATTTCAAAATTATCCTAAAATATTTTGGATAAGATTTTTTTTCACATAATATCGGTTGAATCTTTCACTCCTTTTCAGCTAATGAATGATTTGTTGGTATTTCCACTGCTCAGTAAATCTCTGTGGTCAAGAGTGTACAGCTTATCTAAGTGCTTATTTAAGTGCCATCTTACTTATAAAGAATGACCCTAGGCTTCAGCATGACACAGTATTTTCACTAGGGAAGACCAAATTTATGAACCATTTGATTTTACCTGAGTAAAGAATAACAAATTATGAACAAGAGTTTCAAGTCACAGTTTAAGGATCCCTGTTTCTTGTTTATATTAAAATAACCAGGCTTTCTTATAAGTAACACAAGTAACATCTTTCAGTCTGCTTGGATACAGTTAACCCTATTACGAGCTTAGAACATGAGTTCTTCACTAGTAGCCACATTAACATAAGCCTTTACTTTCCTGCAGTGCATTCTTCCTCCTTTTTCCTTCCTTTCTTCCTTTCCTTTTAATTGTTTCTTACCTTTATCCTGAGATACATTTTTTCGACACTCTTCCAAACATTACTGCAACTTTCTGACAAGTCGAGAAAGAAAGCGAGTTAATTATTTTCTCCTTTACTTCGTCACTGACAGATGAAGTGGTTTCAGTCATTTAGACTGTACAAAAAGTGAGTGGAAGTCTGATTGCCCCTTGTTCTGCTTTTTCTTTTGCCTAGCACTGTAACCCCATCTGGCAAACAGAGACAGCTCCATTTGTATGACTTTTGAAGAAGCTGACAGCCTCAATAAAACTGAAAGCCAGGCCTGTATGGCTGTGGCAGAGAAAAAGAATATTCTGAAGAAAAATATGAGGTCATTGAAGACACTTATGGGACAAAGAAACTTAATTAACTTGCACTTTGAAAAATAACAGTTTTTAGATGAGGAAGAATTGAAGTAGTCTGGGCAAGAACCAGATTTTCCATTTCACAAAAATTTCCATGATTTTAATGTTTTTTCTTGTTCCAAATCAAACCAGAAACATTTTAAAAGTCCTTCAAAGGAAGTTAAAAACCAAAAACATGCAGGTCTACCAAATCAACACATTTTGATAATACTCAAGCTTTTCATTCCAGCTTTATCATTTTAAACTAAATTTAAGACTACAGATAAAGAATTTCATTTTGAAAAGTTATACCATTATACAAAAAGAAAAGAAAAAGAAATATCCCACTTAGATGAAATTATGAAAATTACATTATTTGTGAAAGAAAAAACTGAAATATTTCTGATCATTTTTTCCTAATATATTATAAACAACTGCTTGTTTCACTAGAACTTCAGTAGAACTGAATTATGTTTTCCCACCTGGACTGAATCACACATGAAAATATTTTTAATGTAGTAGTGGAATATGTCCATATATGGCTTTAACAATGAACTGATGCACCTTTCCTCGAGCAGATGCAAGTAGAAGTAATTGACTAATATGATAGACTAGGAGCTATTAGAGCAAACACCAGACTTCTTTTAAACACCTCCACCATTACACAGATTTCTTTCCCCTACCATATCTCTCTTGCAAGGATATCTGCTTTCACTAATGTAACAGTTAACCATATGTATCAAACCATATGTCACATTTTTCAAATGAACAAATGGCCAAAATTAATAGCAAAAATGAGTTTGTGGCAACTACATAAATTTAGAAATTAAACGGCAGGAAGAGCAATAACATTTTGGGTTCTGCCATTTCTTTTTATAAAATTGCTTTTCACTGTATTGCAAACTGTACCATCAAAATGCCTGCGTCCTTGAGGTATATATTTCCAACAAAAGCTGAAATGTCAGAGAAGTAATAAACCTAACTGATGTGCCAACTGACTTATCTAGTCTTTAATAGTCCTATGCACCATGGGACCACAAGCGTGCCTCCATGGGTGGGCCTATGGCTTACTTGTGATATTACTGCATGTCAAGTTAAAATTGAGGTGCGTGATTCTGCCCTTCCTTATTGTATCTGAGTTTCAATGGGAGTAAAATCAAGCAGTACAGGCTAGAAATCAGATGTGCCCTGCTTTAACAGGTCCTATTATCTGAATAATCTTGGGCACAGGATGGTCAAGCCTGTCACATAGCACATAGACATTGATTTGGCTTAAATATGATTACTATCATCTGCAAAAACAATTGAATCAGTATCACAGAATCACAGAATCCTTTAGGTTGGAAAAGATCTCTAGGATGATCTAGTCCAACCTTTTTTGAGCATCTCCCTAACCCCTAGACTATGTCTTGAAGTGCCGCATCTACCCGTTTTTTGAACACCTCAAGGGATGGTGACTCCATCACCTCTCTGGGCAGCCTGTTCCGATGGCTAACCACTCTTTCAGTAAAGAACTTCCTGATATCCAATCTAAACCTTCCCTGGCACAACTTGAGGCCATTACCTCTTGTGCTATCATTAGTTACCTGGGAGGAGAGACCAGCACCAGCCTCACTACAACCTCCTTTTAGCCTCCTCTTCTCCAAACTAAACAATCCCAGTTTCCTCAGGAGCTCCTCCCTTGAAAATAAATTAAACATTGTGGCCTGTTTGCATCATAAATTTCAGCATTATTTTAGTTAGGCACACTTCATAGTATGGATATCTTTCTATGTGAGGATAATTACTGAAGATACAAGAGTAACTGTGTTTTTATTCTGACAGTAAAATACTATTTGCTGAACACAGGTGAGCTGTTTAGCTGAAAAGGTTACAAATATATTGCTCCATCTACCCCATGTGCTGTGTTCTAAAGCATGTAATCTACTTGCTCCTAATCTTGAATAATGACTTCAGAAACACTTTCACAGAGGCAAGGATTAGGAGTCTTTATGCCCTTGCACAATAGTGTAAGTGAAAGACATGCTTAAGCAAGAGGGTCTGTGAGAGGAGAATTCAGAAATTATATAAGCAATAAAACTACTTTATTCAGGACAAAACAAGTAACAAGGTTTGAGGTATCCTTTGCTCCCTTATTGGCTTTGCTGTGATGAACAGTAGTTAGGTACTTCAGCAATGTCTTTTGCACATCTACCTATCCATGCAGTAAAGAACTATTAGGTAGTACATGTAACAAAGCAAATCAAAGTGGGCCACAGAGAGCATCAGAACATGTTTAACTCTCTCTCTTTTCTTTTTTCTTTTTTTTTTTTTTTTCTGGCAACAGAAACAAACAAGAACCTAGATTTTCAGATCTAAAATGGGATTTTGAAAAGCAAAAGCACATTGAAGATTTGTTTATTTCCTTCATGATTTTTAATTTTTCTTTTTGGAGATACTGAACATCTACTTTGCTATACAGTTTTTTGCATCAGTTGAATTTTGTACAAGTATCATATGTAAGACTAATTTGTTAATATCTTTTACTTTTGGCTACCCAAATGATTCTGTCAATACTCACACTTCTAAAATGTGCTTCTAAATTGAGATATTGCATGCCAAATTTCAGCCCACAGGAAACCCTCTGCTGAATGTTAACAGCAGATTACAGTGACGCAGTTATGGAATAATACTATGAATATTGACACCATACTCTACTTGGAGATTGTTTGAGCCTAAAGTCTTTCATGTATGAGCATGCAAGTTTCTACATGTGGAAATTCCAGTGAAGTTTATGGGAAGAGATTACAGGACTGAGATTATGTCATGTGATGGGAAGATTGTACAGGAATGATGAAGGTTCTTATATTTATATATAGAATATAACAGGTTGTTATATTTTCTGAAATGCAACTAGTATATTTTATTACATTCCCCCATACAGAAAAAAAAAAACAAACCAAAAAAATACTCAGTATTGAATTATTCTCTATTTTCAGGATGGAGGAAGGAGGAGGGGAGACAGTTGGGCAGAGGAAAGGAAAAAAAAAGATGTGGTAATGTTCCTGAACTAGGCAAAGAGAAACACACAGTTGCCAACACATATGGAATCACAAAGTTATTGGCAAAACAAAACATCATGCAAACTGCAGTATAAATTTAATTCAGATTTTTTATAAGGTACCCTACAAACTGAAAAACAGAAAAGCACCAAAATAAAGCCCTTGTTTTATTTTTAAAAAAATAATTTCTACCTTTGGGTCTATTATGTCAAAGGTACATTTTGAATTTTAACTGACTCACAATAACATCCTTAACTCCATTCATATTCTTGTAAAATTTTCTAGGTGTTTTTTAGTGTTCACTTATATTAAACCAATAACTCTTTGGCTGTTCTCAAACCATGATGCCTTCAGTGCCATCTGTTCCAGTCATACTTTTCAGCCTTTGATTTTTGTAGGTGATGATTTAGTTTGGGCCTGACCTCAGTTTTTTAAAGTAAATTAACTGTCTGGTGTAATTAAAGAGGAGTTAACCTACTAGGGGATTGCCGAAATAGTCAACATCTGCTCTATTTTCTGATTCCTAAGCAGGGTAGAAGATCACTTTCAGATTTGCCACGACAGTTGCTTACATAAAACAAGAAACAGAAAACATTTTTACAAATGTTCACACCTCTTTCATTGTGTTCTCTTAAACTCTTCCTAGTGTAATATTGTATTGCATAAACAAAACATAAATTCTCATTGTAATAATAGGGCAGCTGGTGTGCTGTGACCATATCCTTTCACACTGACTTTCTCTAAAGTCCCTACTCCAGTTCTGGATGTGCCTTCTGCAGCTGGTTTGAAGACTCTGCTTAGAAGTGCTGTGCATCTTTGGAGACTGGATTACTGTTTTGAAAACTTCTGCTTACCATAGTGAGACAAATATAATAGCCCAAAGAGGTCTGAGTTAGACTGAAAGGAGACATGTTTATCCTTTGTTATAACTTAGGGATATAATTTTAAATCAATGGAAGCTTGTATTATTGACTACACATACAAAGAGGTTTGTTAGTGACAAGACTTCTGGCCCACACTTCTTGTATGTTGAAAGGAAAAAAAAATAGAATACTTTTAAAAAAAACACGTTATCTGTTTTGAACTCTAATATCAGGGTTGTCTAAACTCTTTTATAAGCGTTAAAGTTCTGAATGGATTAGGAAAGGAGAAGGAAACACTCTATGGAGCTGCTTAGTGGATGGGTAAATCATCCCTCCTGTGGTGGGCTCCAGTGTAAATCACTAATCTACTCCCAAGGGAACAGGAATAAAAGCAGTACTTCTTACAATTTTAGTCTAACAAAACAGGCCAATTTTGTGGAAAGGAAGATTTAGCTGCCAAAGCTGTATAGTGTGAGGCTTTGGAGTTTCAAATCATAGCTCAGCTTGTTGGCAGTCATAGTCTTAGTATGGGTCCAGGTTAGGTAATGGCATCTCAGTTAACATTTTCCTGGAACACTCCTAGTGCTCCACAGGTTTCCTGAAATATGCTTCAAACTCTCACAGGTATTGGATATCCAGCTTAGTAATACCTAGGGTATTATCAGAAAATATCTTGAAATGGAACTTAGTATCTCTGTTCACAAGCTGCTTGTTTTTCTTGCCTCTGCCAGATATAATGTCAAGACAAACACTAGCTAACTAAGCAGGAGAAGAACAGAGAGTTGTCTATGCTTGTTCTGGCCTGGCCCCACTTCCAATTTTGTCCAAAGTCTCATGGTGTCCTGACTTGAAGAATGATGAGGAAGACTGCTGCAGAAAAGGAGAGAAGCCCTTAGTACTAAGATGTAACTGTCTCCTACTTACAAACTGACCCCATATTTGAGAAGTGGAGGGAAGTTCTTGTTTGGGATTCCATCTCTGTGGTTCAGCTGATTTAGAGATTGATCCATCTGGCAAGCCTCCAGACCAGCCATTGGGTTACTTACAATACTGATTTAGATGCGTCACTACACACTGCCTTGTAAGAGGAGGGCGTCCAATCCTCATTTTTAAGATGGGTCTTTAAGGATCAAACTGTTACTTGGAAAGGCACTCAAGTTCATCATCTTGTCCTGCTATTTAAGAACTTCCAGGGGAACTTCTTTCTGAAGATACTATCCCCAAAGCCTGGATTTATTTTTCACTGCTCTCTCCATCTTCTCCATGTTTCTTAAGTCTATGTTGTTTTCAGCAGAACCCTTTTTTAATTTTATGGGTATTTTAGATTCATCCTGAGATACCTTCTTCTTCTTGCACATGATAGGGGAACTTTATATACATAGCACGGACTTCAAAGAATTTGTATGGATTGCTTTGCAGGAATGATACGTGAGATGTGACATTGCTGTTCATTTATGGTAGCCAAATCTATACACTTTTGTCCTTGGTTTACAATATTCTACATTGCTTCCTTCTACATCTGAACAGGGAAATGGCACATAGCCTGTTTTACAGCTACTGACCTTCCTCAGTTGTACATTTTCAGTCTGTCTTGGGTTTATTTCCATGTTACGCTGAGTGCTATACTAAGACATAGCACTTCTGCTCCCCTTATAACTCAACCCCAATGAGTCCTTCACATACTTTTCTATGTTAGCTTACATTTCAGACAATTTATAAAAGTTGTAAGCTAAGTCATACCACTAAATGTAACTTTCTGGTTATAAATCACTATGACTGATTTTTATTTTTTCCAGGAAACAGAATTTTATCTAAATTCTTACCCAGATTAGACAGAGTATGAAGCTATTTATGTGGGTCACTGTTTGCTGAATCAGCACCTAAACCAATATTAATACCTGATAAATATCTTCTAAAATGACAAACTCCACCAGGAGAGTTAATAAGTAAAATGATTTCAAGCTGCTTTACATACTTCCTAGTTATTCTTTTTTTCCCCAAATAAATAAGTTAATTTAAGCTTGTCTTTTTGTTTTCTATTACATAGAAAAATGTAATTACTTTTAAAATTTCTTAGGGGGATAATTACAGATTGCCCAAAACAACAAACAGTGATGAATTCAAAATAATTTTGTTAATATAGTCAGAAGTCATATCTTCAATGACAAAGACTGCTTCTGCAAAATAAAATTATGCTTTTTTGTTTTGTTTTTTTTTTATTTGAAAGAATATTTATGATATATTATATTGTTTGGAGTTTAAATAAGTGGTTTATGTCAGCAGTAAAAAATATGCAAGCACAACACATACAGACATTCATCGCACCTATGTGAAAGATATTTTCATGTATCAAATAAGTAGTCTGATTTGCAATAAATCCCTATATTCAAAATAATAATTAAAAAATTTACTTTTAGTACAGTGTATCTGAACTTCATCTTGGATTCAAGTAATCAGATTAGACACAATATGTGAACAGTATTGGAAGATCTTTAACAGCTTTCAGACAAAACACTTTATATAGGGAAAAATTTAAGAAGATATTTAAGGTTTCCTTCGACAGGGCTTGAGGTATTTTTTTACTCTGGAGTGTGACGTAAGAGGTCAGAGCCTGAAAGCCTGACATTCAGTAGTTTTGTTTCAAGTTTTTCCATTCCACCATCTGCCAGAGGGAGAGGAAAAAAATCTTATATTCATTCTGTCTTCTTGCAACCTTTCTGTAATCACAGAAATATGTTTTAGTTTTTTTCAGGCTCTCTGTTGTAATCTGGAAACTTATATTTTAAGTCAAACAAGTTATAAACCCTGTCAGCATACTGAAATAAAAGGCAATTTTTAAAAATGGATGTATGTATCAAAATTAACTCCCTGAGAAATGAAAAAGTTCTCAAGTTTTTCTTCACAACACTTTTACACTCCTCATCTAGCAGTCTTTCAGTGTGAAACATTCTGTCAAGTACAAAGAAATTAGAATACATTTACTTAACCTGTCAAAAAACTTAATACTGTAAATGAGTATCTGGAGAACAGCATAGTACAAGGCCACCTTCCAGCAGAGGTTGACTGTGTCATTATATGAAACAAGTTTCCTTCTCCATTTAGTTAAAGGTAGAAAATCAAATGAATATAAAGAGAAAAAACAAAAAAAAGCCATCATCAGCGTGGGGTAGAGATTTAGATTCAATTTGAACTCATAAGGACTTTTACTTCATATATTAAGAAGTAAATCAGGTTAGGATTTTTATAAAAAAGCTACTCAGATTCTTTGCCACAAATTCTGTGGGTCTGATCACAAATAAATCTTGAAAGACTTGAATTTAAAGTTAAAACACAGAAGGTCAAACAACAGGTTGAATTTTCCACAGCTGAGTCATGAAATTTCAACCCATGAAAAACTTTGAATTTTAAAACTAGACATATATATTAAAATTTGTGATAAAAACTACATTTCCACATGAACTTACTAATTTTGAAAGCCTTGTTTTCAGGTTCTCCAATTTAAACATCTGGCAATATACTAATTCTGTGAAAAATCCAGCAAAGCAATTGTGAGCATTTACAGTAGTTACTACCATGCATTGCACTACACGTTTGTAGGACTGAACTTTTCTCTTGGACTTCTTGGTGAAGTTTTAGAGTAGTTTTCTTGGCTATTTATTATGTATTATGGTTATACTGGAAAATGGAAGGAGAGGTATTGATCTTATTAATCTGTGGCTATTATTAAGTAGAACTGAAACGCAAAAAACTTTGTGGCCATTGTGTGGCCACCTGAACACTTTAGATCAACAGCATACAATGAATAATTCTTACCAGATTTCAAGTTTTCACTTCACATTTTACTGAAGGAACAAGTAAGAAGAAATCTCTGATTTGTTGTCTTCATGAGTTCACTACATTTATTAGCTGTTATCCTGTTCCTCATGTCTTATTAATTTCTACTTTGAATTAAATTCAGCAGTTTCTGTCTTCTCAGTCATCAGTAATTACCGTTGGCTCTTGTCTCAGAGCTTCTGTTTTGAATGGCTCCAAAGATGCAGGGTTAATAAAGGACAACAAATTATAATTAATTTCTTTTTAGTGTGGTATAAAATGGATCCAATAGAAATAGATATGCATAATTGCAGCATTTTACAAGGGTGCATTAATTGATTGGTCAAATATTGGGCTAGAATAAGATGCTGATTGTTTATAATATAATCAGACATCTGTGTGCATACAACGAGATTCTATGTTAAGACTCTGTAGCAGTTTCTGGTGGCTTTTCCTTTCAGTGAAAAGGGCTGATAACGTTTAATGGCATGTTTAACCACTGCCACAAAAGGAAAAGTTGTAATATTTCATCATTTTGTTAGTCATGTCCTGTATATTTATCTTGTAATAATTGAATGAATTAAATTTCATTTTAAATAAATTGATTAAATAAAATGAATTAAATTAATTAAACTAGATTGACTGATTAATTAAATTAAATGAAATTATTTTTATTCAAATTAAATTAGAGTAATAAATTAATATTTTTGATCATTAATAGAAGAGGTCCCAGTCTCTGTTAATAACATAGACGTTTCTGCCCTGAAGATGCTTATGATAAGACAGCTCATGCTGTCCACATCAGCTGAAGGAGTTCCAGAAAGGACAACAATTATTCAGGTGTTTGTTTTCTAAATATAAAAGAACATTAACATAATTTCAAATGCACTTTCTTCAGTTGTTCATCAATGGTCTTTAAGAGTGTATTCCAAGGTCTAAACACTAAGAACTTGTGTTTCTTGCTAAGATTGCGAATGTTTACTCTAAATCTCTTCAGAAGAAAGTCTTGTAGCATTCCAATGAAGTTCTATTGCTCTGTCCCTTGCCCTGTCCTTTCTCCTGAGGACAACTGTGTTAAAGACTGAGCACTTCAATCTACTGCAACTCAGCCTCAACCAGTCACTAATGAGATGAGATTGTCACAATGATTAGAGATAGGTTCACAGTCTGCCCTTTAGTATTGCTAGTTCTCAGAAGAGTCTGAGTCTGAGAGTCTGAGAAAGGCACTCAAAAAGGGGCAGAATAAATGTTAGGGAAAGATTCTGCATAAGACAGGTCTTTGAGAAGAGACAAGAAGAATTTTAAGATGTTCCCTCTCTTTCCAGTTCTGCTTAGAGAGCCTGTTCTGGCTACCAGGTGTTTAAAGTAGGGGAAGAACTTGTAAAGAATTTAATTTTAAAATGCATTATTATTTAAGAATGATACTTGCAGAAGATTCTTAAGAAACCTCATATAATTACTTCTTTGGGATGTTTTCCATCTCTGTGTCCAGACAGAATGGCATTTGTGGCCTCTTTTGAATGTACTTTCAAAAAGCATATACACACCCAGTGCTTTTGGAAATGATTTTCCAGACTTCCCTTTTGTTTCTAACTTCTGTTGCAAAAAGTCATTGATTATTATAGAAATCTTACTCCCGTTGCCTGTCCTCACTTATTCCTCATTATTTCTACTGTGTTTGGCTACAAGAAATAAAAGATCTTCTGCTTCTCCACAGAGCATGTTATTATTGTAGGATAGCTTATTAGCCAGTCTGCCTCCTTTTTCCTGGACAATCTATATTTTGAGACTTTTTTTTTACCTCTTTTGAAACTGCAGGCTACATGCTGTTACTTTAAATTGACCTCAGCAGACCCTGCCTTATTCTTTTATTTTCACTGGTTTTCCATGGGTGTAATTCAGTACTGCATGAGCTCCTACTGGTTTACAATACATAAATAGAAAGACAACCAGGGTGTGTATACTATAATCTATCTATCTGAGCAGAATAATATTTCTGTGTACCTGCCAGACAGACCATAGAAGTTTGACAATAATATAGAAGTTACATAAGAAGTCAAGGTACCTCTTCTGTCAAGATGACTCTGGAAAAATAAGCTGTTATTACCTTTGCATTACCATATGAGGTTGCTTTAAGTAAGTTTCTTTTAAAAAATGAGAACTTAGTGTGTTCAGGCACTAAAGTAGACAACTGGCACAGGATTAGTCAGTCCCTTGATTTATTAGAAGTATTGCCTAAATTTACAGCCGTACTGTAGATTCATTTACATAAGTAGATCTAGAAAGATTAACTTTTTAAAATGACAAATGTTCTGGTTTCTTGAACTGTTATGTACCCTACCAGGCTAGACATTTGCTCAGAAGGCAGAAGAAAATTCCACTTCAAGAATTAAAAGATAAAACTGGTATAAGGAAGTCTACTTACTGCCAACTTCTGCTCAATATACACTCTTTAGTACTGCACGCAAAGTCTAAGTAATTCAACTTGATAGAACCATATAATTGAGTAAAGTGACTGTCCATTATATTTCTTTATCAGTTTAAAGCCTTTCTTGTGAAAAATTTCAACAAAAGCTCTGGCTCTTGTTTATGAACTCCACAGCACAGAATTGCTTTTGTGAAAGCAAAATTGGTGTGGAAATGAAATCTACTGCTGGGTCTCCTACATAAAAAAACGGTAATTCTGTGCCATGTCTTTAAAAAGGACTTGCTCTAGCTATGAAAGAGTTTTAATTCTCATCTTTTAAGAATTATTGATCTTTTAAATTATTTTTTTTACATAGCCTGCATAATGAATCAGAATACGATGGCCTAGGTAGACATGGCTTCAATACTCAGATTTTTAAATCTGAGCCACTAACTAGTTTGTTAGTCTGATTCATTTCAGCTAAGCAGGTTAAAAATACAGTATCTAAATGTACTATTTTTCATTTGAGAATTAGGAATCTGGGAATGTCTTTATTATTTTCAAAGTTCAAGATAAATTATTGAAGAACTACATTTCAGAAGTTAAGTATGAAAACAGTGCTGCCAGAGGTTAGCTAGATCACACTGGTATAGGGTAAGTAGAACACATAAAACGATTTATTTGGGACCAGTGCTGTTTAATATCTTAATCAATGATATAAACAGTGGGATTGAGCGCACCCTCAGCAAGTTTGCAGATGGCACCAAGTTGAGTGCTTCAGTTGACATGCCAGAGAGACAGGATGACATCCAGAGGGTCCTAGAGGAGGGGGCCCATGTGAACCTCATGAGGTTCAATAAGACCAAGTGCAAGGTCCTGCACCTGAGAGACAGCAGCCCTGCAGAAAATGACTTGGGGGTAGTGGTGGATGAAAAGCTGGACATGAGCCAACAATGCACACTTGCAGCTCAGAAGGGCAATCGCATTCTGGGCTGCATCAAAAGAAGAGTGGACAGCAGAACAAGGGAGGTGATTCTGCACCTCTACTATTCTCTGGTGAGACCTCACCTGGAGTACTATCTCCAGCTCTGGAGCCCTCAACACAAGAAAGACATGGACCTGATGAATCTTGTCCAGAGAAGAGCCATGAAAAAGATCAGAGGGCTGGAGCACCTCTCCTATGAACACAGGCTGAGAGAGTTGGGGTTGTTCAGCCTGGAGACGAGAAGGCTCCAGAGGGACCCTATAGCAACCTTCCAATACCTGAAAGGGGAAGAGAAAGATCTGTTCTCAAGGGTTTGTAGTGACAGGATGAGCGGTAATGGTTTTAAGCTAGACAAGGGTAGATTTAGATTAGACATTAGGAAGAAGTTCTTTACTACGAGGGTGGTGGAACACAGGAACAGGTTGCCCAGAGGGGTGGTGGAGGCCCTATCCCTGCTTCAAGGTCAGGCTTGATGAGGCTCTGACAACCTGATCTAGTTAGAGCTGTCCCTGCTGACTGAAGAGGGGTTTGACTAGAAGACCTTGGAAGGTTCCTTCCAACCCAATGTATTCTATGATTCCATGATTCTGTTTTTAAAGCTGTCATCTCTAATAATCATGAATTGTATCTAGCATATAAGAACTAAACCAAACCAAGCATGTTAAGCTTACAATCTGTGTACACTGACTGTATGAAAAATCGAAGCAATACTAAAAATGTTGTGAACATCATGGAAGTAATTTAGGATGGCTAGAATGTGTAAAGAAAAGAATATTATTGTAAATTGGCTGCAGAGAAGCCAAATGTGCCCAAAGCTGAAGATGGATACTGACCATCAGTTGTAGTTGGAGACAAATGGGATGTCCTCCGAGCACACACTAGAACTTTGGTCAGTCTCATGTACTGGAAGATCAAAAAGTCATTTCCTTGTGAAGAAATTATCATTCTGTACAGTTCAAACTTGAATGAAGGCAGAGAATGATGGTCCAGAGCTGCAGCAAGCCTTGCATCCAAGGCTGGCATGAGTGAAGATGTCAGGATTCCTTTCTCAAATTGTATTCTGCATCTGAACTTTTTACAAAAATTATGAGTATTTTGGGATTTTATACACTGAACTAAATGAATGCTTCCTTCTTATGAATAGCAGTATGAAAAAAGATGACAAGTACCCCAAAGTAGATTTAATGCTACTTTCTTGATAGATCTTACTTACACTCATTTTAAAAGTACGTATCTCTAGAGGTGTTAACTATGGCTTCCTGGAAATATTTGAATTATGACAGTTAAGATAGCTAAAATATTTCATAGTTTTTATTTTGTGTGAAATATTTGCAGTGAAAAGCATTTTGTCTCGTGAGCATATATGGTCAGCGCTTCCATGTTTTGTGTGAATATAATATAATGTTTCAATGACTCAGCCTGACCCATGGGGCTGTCATATGTTTTAGGAAAAGCAGACTCTGAGTTTTTGTCCCAGTTTCAAAGCAATATTTAAAAGCTTAAGCAATAAAATTTTAGTTTACCACAACCAAACTACTTGCAATTAAATAAATTGAATTAACAGCACAGAATAAGAGTCCAAGTTTGGAAGAAAACTTGAATGATGACGTACAATCGGGGAAAAAAAGCATTCAAGTTAGCCAAAGCTAAATAAATAATAAAAAGTTTCTTCTATACGCCTAGCTAATTATTGACAGGATGTTGTGTGTTTGTGTTATTCTAATGATCATGCAAATAATAACTTAGCACAAACTGATCTCTGCTAGATGGAATATTTGCACTATAGCAGAAAAATATGTCTTGAAGAGGAAGGTGTCAGGTATGATTAAGAAAAAAACCACAGGCTTAAGTTTCCTTAAGAAACGAAACGCTTTCCCTTAGTTAACTTATTATAGTAGACTAGGTAGATGCCAGAATTTGTTTATGCAAAGGATTGTTTTCCTTGTTCAGAATATTATATATGTAATGGTTTTTTTCAGCTAATTTAACTCATCTTTCTAAATGTATTCCAGAAGAATCAGAAATTCCTCATTATTGGAAATGCCTGTGTTTGATATGTACTTCCAATTTCCCCCCAGCTGCAAATTTAAGTAAGATGCAGTTCTGACTAGACTAATGTTCCTAGACCTCACTCAACATGGCACATAGACATGTTTTAATGTTTTCATCTTTTGTCAGGAGGTAGTCCCAGGTAGTTCCTGCTCATTCAGGAAAGGGTGGAATGACAAGTCCTACCCATCCAACAGTGACAGAACACGCTTTTCCTCATATTACTGGTAGGTTTTCTGAACCTGTCACTGCTCTGAGTGCGGTTTTGAGGGCTCTTAACTTACTGTTTTTAACTTAAAGAATTATAATAAAGACAACTCTGGGACATGAATCATTTCAGTTGGTTGTAAGAGAGTTCAGGGATGCCACCAATATAATGGTGTCTGGTGATCGTGACATAGGGATTGGCATACATAGGTAAAATGTGAGGGACTTTGATATCATGCCTGTGGCCTGTTTGGTGTGATTAAGTACCTTGTGCTGAGAGGAGTAACATCTTTTGTGACAAGCATAGGGACAGCCATGGGTGCATGCAGAGAAAACAGCAAACAGTGGCAAATTCTTTTCACACGACTTGGCAGGCTGGAAGGACCTGAGACTGTGGAGGACTGGGTATGAAAGAAAGATGAAAAGGGTGCTCCAGGCAGGAGGAAAATGCTGAAGAGGGGATGGCAGTTTGCTTATTTATTAATCATATGCAATTAACTAGCAATCAATGAATTATCCGTTCAGAATCAGTATCATGAATACAAAAGGTAAATCACAATATTAAGGCACTTACAAAATGTTACTGTAGACCTAAAAATCTCTAAGCACCATTCAGGAGTTGATCCCAAATATTTCTCATCCCACACATCCACATTTGCATGATTTCCTTCACTCCCCGGCCCCTTCAGGTAGCCAGCGCACACACAGCCTTTTCTGAGCGATCCTCTTATGCGTGCTCTGGGGTGCTGTGTACATGTGGGGGTGCTCTGGTGTTACATGTACCCATGTGCATTCCTGCAGTCTGCTACTCCATGCGCTGGTGAGAAATCACACCAGGAGTTCACATACACACTCAAGATGTGGGTCCCTACTTGTTGCACTTGTTACTGCCAGTTCATTAGCTGGAGTGCTGAGGATCATGGGGTCCAGCAGGGAGGAAGTGCTTATATCTGTAAAGATAGCAAGGCTGTCTCTGGTACTGCCAAATTTCATTTTGTCTGCTTTTCTTTCCATGCTAAGGTCTTTAGCCCCTCTTACAAATTTTCATGTTTCTTTTATGTTGCTTGATAAGCTGATGCTTGATAAGTGTTTGTTTCTGAAACAAATTTTGACTGAAATATTTCAGACATATGATAAAAGAACTTCATTTCTCAGCCAGCAAAATTGTATTTTAGTTACCTAAAATACAAGCCTTGATAGCTGAGCCATCCATCTCTCTAGCAATTCTTCATGTAACAATCCTTTACAGATACTTTTTGATGCAATTTGTCTTCACAGAGTCCTAGATGAGAACATAGAATACCATACAAGTCAATTATCTGCTTTTACTGAAGTTTCAGTTATAAGCGAACATCTTTGTTAAAGCTTTGGTTTAAACGGTAGAATGGATTAACAGCTGACTTGAATCATAATAGAAGTACTGCAGCAAATCTTTCATAAAAATCAGAGCATGAAGACAAAAAGGGTTCACAAGAATATTACAATTTGTTTGCTATTAAGTTGTGTTAAAATGAAAAAACACACCTGTAGAGGTGAAAACAGAATATCAGTCATACCATAGGCACTGAACATATGAGTTTGACACTGGCACAATTACAAAGACTATAAGAAATTTTCTATCAAAAAGTAGTAAAGAAATAAAAGACTGAATCTAGGAAAAGAAGACAAAGAATTAGTAGAATAAGTATGGTTAAAACATACTGAAAATCATACAGGGAAATATACTTAAAATTCACTTTATCATGAGTGAAATTGAAATTAGTTAATATTGTATTCTTATGTTTACTTTATAAGGTTTGAACAGAAATGTAAGGACTATTATGTGTTGTTTTGTTCTGTTGGGAAACATTTGCAGAATTACTCAATTATGAAAGGTCCTACTGGGATTGGTGATGGTTATGGTTATAAATGAGAAGGCTTGTCCAGAACTTTGAAAAAGAATCTCTTGAAATGGGACTTACATTTTAGAGTAGTCTTGAGGGAAATAGCTGACATATACCACAAAAATCTCAGAGAAAGAAATATGTTTGCATAACATATCCAAAAGCAAACAAAACCAATTTCAATTCTGAAAAGGACAATATTTAATTTTAATTTTTTCATGGAAATGAAAAAAAGATAAGCAGAGCCAGACTGAGTGATAATTGTTGTGTCTTATAAACCACAGATTTTATCTTGTGCATAATAAAGATTCTATTGTGAATGTTTGGGACTCTACTGAGAAAAGAGCTTTAAGTCTATATGACATTTCTATACTGGAAGCCTTTCTGATTCTCTGTTTAAATCAGAAGCGGTTGCCTACAGTAGGCAAATGAATAAAACAACAAAGGATAATTTTGATATACAGATAAAATAAAATGTCACATGCAAAAATGCAAAAGGTCATGCCAGTGCTCCTTTGCACTGTAAAGATAATAACTGTTTTCTATTATAAACTGAGATTACTTAAAACTGCATCGAAAATTCTTGAGGGAGGGTTTTTATACAGTGTTCAATAAATCATACACTTTACTGAATATTTATTCTCAAATGCATACCAGAAAGGTGGAGAGTTTGAGAAAAAACATGTGATTTCCACCAAACACAGTTCAGGAGATTTCAGCAGTTTATGTTCAATATAAGGGAACAGAGTCAAAGCAGTTAAGATATAGGAAAGACTGTCATAAGATTTCATGTCCTATATTGTTACAAAGCTATATATATATATATATGCATATGTTTGTATAATTAATGATAAAACTCCTAAGATATATCTTCAAAGTAGTTTAATAAATAATATTTTTTGAGAAAAATGGATGAATTTCAATATTCTGACGCATGCAGGTGGAGAATAAGACCACATCCTCACATAATCATGGCAAAGATGTAGTTGCCTCAGGAGTTTAAAAATATTACCATTTTCAATACCAGGGTAGCTGCCAGCTCTCTTACAAAATGACCAGTTATTGTGAACTACTGTCTCCATTAAAATGTTAAGCATACATATCATTGGAAAGTATTTCCTGTATTTTGAAAGCTTGATTTCAAAACTTTTCACAAACTATTATACTATATACTATACTATACTACATGATTTCATTCTTACTCATGTCAATATTATTAAATTTGAAGGAGCTAATATGTCATTCTTAGAGACACTGATGTTCAGTGAAATGTTTTTGGGTTGTAAATGTTACAAAATCAGTCTCTTCTGCAGTGTTGGGATGTTCTGATTTAATCTGCACTAGAACAACATGAAAATTCAGTCTTTGCAGTCTTTAATTTCCATCCTAACAAGGACACAACTTTTCAAAACAAATGATCTTTTAAAGTGAGTTAATGTAGATAGCTGTTGAGGCTATGAAAGTGGTCATTTATATAGTCAGGATTATAGATATTATCTCTATAGCTTGATATAGTAATCATTTTATAGTCAGGAAAAGGAGGTGGGAGGTGGGAACCTGTAGGCATGCAACTGTGTTAAGCAAACTTGAAAAACAACAGGATCATAGAAAAAATGGAAGTTTCATAGACCAGGAAGGATGTTCCTGTGATAGAGTCGAGTCCAGCTGATAAATGTAATGCCCCAGAATATCATAGGCCATGTTGTTCTAATAATCTTTACAAGTTTATTAGTGCTTCATCCTGTTAATTATGCTAAAGTTTCATTTGGTCAATTTCATTAAATAGAAATTAAAGTGTAAACAATTCCAAATGATTTCAAAGATTCTAGTGTGAGATACACTCTAGGGAAAGAATTAATTGCATTCTTCACTCTGGGGCTTACAATGCTACTAATGAGTATAGAATGCTTTTTTAGTATTGACATATAAGGACGCTTGAAAATGCAAAATAGTGAGGATCAGCTTTAGTGAAAGGATAGTCATAATAAATCCTCTTTTTCTCTTTCTTCCACACCCCCCTCCCCAAATAAAGAATCTTAGGGATTTTTGTAATAATTATTCAGAACACACCAATAATAATGCCAACTGAAACTAGAGGCCCAATCTACATTTAGCATTTATTTAACAAGAAACTGCTTTGTGCAATAGCATACTACTGCAGTGATTTTCAACTTACATTGCAAGATATCATTAAGGCAAACAGAAGTGCAAACTTTTAGGCAGCAGAACATGTTCAGCTTTCCCCCAAGTCCTTCTTTGCAGAGTCTTGTTGAAACTGATCCTACTTGTATTCCTGAATTACTATATCTAAAAAAGGTAAGATATAATTTCACTGCTAGTAGGTTTCCATGCCATCAAATGAGCACAAAACCTTCAGTTTTGTAAAAGATTGTTATATCTTAGGGTATAAGTATAGAGTTAATGAAGAAATCCTAGCTTATACAGAATGGCTTCTCTCCACATCTCCCTTTATGGAGATAGCTTCTGTGAGTCTCAGACTCCTGAGTAACAGTTTTCTGGTTGGTTCTGTGTCCTGGTTTGAGTTAGAACAGAGATAATTCTGTTCAATTTTTGAATTTTCAGCTAGGTCTCTTCTAAGTAACTGCACTTTCTGAAGTTAACGGCATATTTTTGCAGACAATATCTGCTTCTAGCAGTGATAATGCTTGATGTTTCCGATTACTACCAAGGGTTGGTCTGCAGAAAGGCTCTTGCTTATACTTGTTCCTGTGCAGACCAAGGTCACTGTTAAATCCTGTGTTCCACATTTAGGGAGCAGAAAGTAAAAGGCAACACCTAAGGGAAGCAGCAGGCAGCAGGGGTGACCCTAAACTGACCAACGAAATGATCCATCCCATTTACATCATATTCAGTATAAATTTGAGGGATCATGAAGGTGTCCATTCTGCCTTCGATCTGATCCATGTGTTCCTGAATCCAGTTCCAGAATCCAGCTCCTGAATCTGGTTCCCATCTGCTGCTGTGTTCAGTCTAGGACTTCTCCAGTGCATGCTCCACAGCACCAGTGGTGATGGTAATGTAATTGCTATTGAGGGGTTGGGTTCTGGTTTTGTATACATTCGTATACATTTCATTATTACTGTTTTCATTAAAGCTGTTTTAGTTTTCTTTTCTAATCCATAACTCTCTCTCCTTCATTTCCTTTCTCTTCCCTTTCGGGAAGGGAGAGGGGTTAATGGAGAGCATCTGTCATTTTTCTAGTGGCTGGCCCAGCCCTAAACCCTGACATTCTGTTATAATTATCAAGCTCTGGTAGATGGTCAAGGAAGTAGCTCATATTTCCATCAATGACTTTATCACCATGCATGGCTCTCACAGTGACTAGTATTCCTTTAATACCAGTGTATGATTGTGGGAGTGAAGAACTGCAGTCTAAACAGTAACGAAGTCTGATAGCATATTATAAAACAAAGTTTTGTTAAGGCAGTAAGATGAACAATGACCTGCCCATACAGTCACTCATCCAGTTACGAATAGCAAACATATTATTATAAGTCATGCCACGGCTCCAGTGAATCACCTGGGACACTTGGTGTTCGGATCATCTGACAGCAACAGACCATCATGCAAATGTCTTTTGAATGTGGGTAAGAGTCACACCATACCTTGACTTCACCAATGGTAGTATGATTTGAGAAAATCATAACATCCATGGATAGCGTGGGTAGTATCCTGTCGCTGTTGGTCAGAGAGCAGGGTGTAAGAAGGCTGGGGGTTGGCACTCTATCTACCCTGCTGGTATTGGTCAAAGAGAAGGTTGTCAAGAATGTAGGAAGGAAGGATTCTGAGGGTACTGAAGGGTTTTGTGAACATTAATGGGTTAAACAAACAAAGTATCTTTTAAAAGAAATGCTTCAAGACCTTATTTTATTATGAAAGTATTCCCAGTAGAATAATTTAGTGTTTGTATACAACACAGTTTTATACATGAAGATTCGTGTATATGTATATGTGTATATATAACAGCCTGTATTCTTGGAATCAAACATAACATTTCCTGCTGAAAAATAAATTTTAAATGAATTTATAATTAAACTTTCTCTAACTCAAATACTTGAAATCATTTGCAGGCTTGGAAAGGAATGACTGGAAAGCTGCTCAGCAGAAAAGCATCAGGGAGTGTTGGTCAATAGTGTGCCCATGTGACCAAGAAGGCCAGTAGTAACCTAGATTGCATCAGAAATAGTGTGGCCAGCAGGACTAAGGAAGAGATCATCCCTCTACATTTGACACTGATGACACCACACCTCAAATATTGTGTTCAGTTTTGGACCTCACTACAAGAAGGACATTGAAGTCCTGGAGTGCTTTCAAAGAAGAACAATGAAGCTGGTGAAGGATCTGGAGAACAAGTCTTATGAGGAGCAGCTAAAGGAACTGAGGTTGTTTAGTGTGTAGTAAAGGAGGCTCAGGGGAAACCTTATTGCTTTCTACAACTACCTGAAAGGAGGATGTAGCAAGGCGGGTGTTGGTCTCTTTTCTCAAGTAACAAATAACAGGATGAGAGGAAATGGCTTCAAATTGTACCAGAGCAGGTTTAAATTGGATATTAGGAAAAATCTACTCATTGAAAGGGTTATTGAGTATTGGAACAGGCTTCCCAGGGTAGTGGTTGATTCACCATCCCTGGAGGTACTTAAAAGATGTGTAGATGTCGCATTTAGGAACATGGTTTAGTGGTGGACTTGGCAGTGTTAGGTTTATGGTTGGACTTGATGTTCTTAAATGTCTTTTTCAACCTAAAAGATTCTGTGATTCTATGATCTACTTAACTTAGATACGAGTAAAATGGAGAGGAATCAACAATATGCAAAAAAGAATAATAAAAGACTCAGCCTAGCATAAAAGAATCAACAGAGGAGCAAAGAATGAACTAAATCAGTAAAAAAATACCAATTTTAAAAATTATGCCCAAAGACAAAACCAGTTCTTAATAAGAAACTTTGTGCTGAAAATCAGAATGACTTGATATAGCGAAAGATCCAAAGCAGTTCAAACATCCATTTAAAATGGCCGCAAAGGCTGTGGTTCAGGTTGCATAAATGAATGTATTTTTAATTTAGGTAAATTATAACTTCTAAATATCAACAAATATAATCTTCCTTCAAACTTCCAACAACAAATATAATCTTCCTTCAAAACCTTCAAACTGTGCATGTTTCAAAGAGAAAAACAAACAGACATAAACAATTTAGAGATGTTTGATGAAAACTTGTGGAACCCCACAGTGAAGTTCTGTTTGTCAATGATTATCTGTGCTAGCTCAAGATCCGATGTCTTTTATACTTCCTCATAAACAGAGGAAACACAATAAGCAATATCTCAAAATCGTATTTTCCAAATACACTGTGATTTTTTTCAATGATATAAAGAAAGTTTTTCTTTTGGATATGCTGAAGGCAAAAGCCAACTAATGATACCACATTTCATCCCACAGAAAATGGCAAAGATCTGTATACTTCTGCTATATTTTCACTTGGACAGAATTTATCTCCCAGAAAGAGATCATCCTTTTCAACTCTTGCAATTTGAGAATAGCAATACAAGTGACTGTCAGTTGTTGTGTTTTTGAATGACATTAGTGACAGAAAATTAAAGACAGTAGTTGAAGGAGCACTGTGTGATGGAAATTGTTTTCTCTTCTTACTCTGAAAGAACATAAAAAAATTAATCACATTAATTTGGGATATTCTGTAAAATTATTAAACAAGAGCCCTTATGACAAACATAAATGAATAAATGAACTTGAATATTTGATGACAAGTTTTGTTATGCTATTTGTTAAGGTTCTTGAAAGGCAAATCTTCAAACTAGCAAGATATACAGAGAAGAGCAATATACAAACACAAAACATTTCATCAGTGGAGAAAATGTCATTGGGGTTTTTGAGTGTAATTTCATTGAAACTGTCATTGAATCCAAACGCAAACTGCCTCTGATATCAACTACCAGAAGCAAAACTGTTATTATTATTCTGTTTTCAACACAACTAACATCACAATCTTATTTTTATTTACAAGGCAAATTTTTATCTGATTTGCTGAGAATTTATTTCAAAATATGTGTTTCTTGTGCAATTTACTGTTCCATATGCTTGTATTATTTTATTCTATTGTTAGTCTTGTCAAGAAATCCTCTAGATTAGGAATTACAAATCGCTTGCAGTACATTTTAAAATCCAGCTACATATTCTAGTTTGAGGTTTACATTATATTTAGGATAATACTATTCACTTAAGGATTATTCAGACATCAATAAAAGTATGGTTATCTTTTCCTCTGCTGGTTAGTAAAACTAGTACTTGAGAAGGAAAGAAATTTTAAACCTAATCCTGATAAGTGACCCTGTCAGCTGATTGTCAGCATGACAAAGCAGAGCACTAAGTTCACACTCATTCCTGTGTGGCCTTCCCTACGTGAACCTGTTTTGGCAGGGGGATTGGACTAGATGATCTCCAGAGGTTCCTTCCAACCCCTACTATTCTGTGATTCTGTGATTCTGTAATTCTGTGATTCTGTGTACTTCATTGTCTGAAAGTATAAACTTAAGTCATCCCTTTTACAATTCCTCTGCTATTGGTAAAGAGATACAGGAACTTCAGGAAAGGGAGCTGTTTAATCCTAAAAGCCTCTCTCTTCACTGAAGGTTAAGAGTGGTATTCACCTCAGATGTACAACTTTTAAATGTCTAAAATAGGAAAGATGCATGTAACTCATTGCTTAAGAATCTGGTTCTGAGCAAGGAAGATAATATGATGTATAAAGGTGTCTATACATCCCTTGCTTTTATAAAATGGTGATCCATAAGCAAAAATATTTTTTGACCTATTTTATTGTTTAACAGCTAATTTCTGCTTCCAAGTGTCACTTATATATATATATAATTGTCTGACGTACAACATCCTTCAGAAGTGAATTTCATTAAGTGATCTGGAAAGGTTGCGGGTTGTACCCTTCCTGTACTCCCACATGTTTATACTTCCCTTCTGAATGTGCAAGGAATCACAGAGTGATAGTTTTCTCATGGAAAGAGACACAATTTTATGGTATCTGTATATACTGCAATACCATTTGAAAAACCTCATATCAGGCAGCTAGTTGGTAATGCTTTAGCATATACATATAAATACAGGCTTATAAAATACATATTGTGAATAGAAACTGTGCAATATACAAGCAGTTTTCAACCTAGCATACTTCTTCCTGAGTCAAAAGATAATATCTTACTTGCACAGAGCAAGGGACCAAGAACTGTCCAGCTTCCAATCAAGATTCTCTCAAACAAAGGAGTAATTGACTTCAGCAATAGCTCATTTTATTGTTGTTGCTTTATCATAATGTGCAAAATGATTAAAGACATTCATTTTGGCTTGAGCAGAGTGCTATATAAGGTGGAAGTCCAGTAGAGAGACTCCTTTCTTTTCTGTTTATTTGGTTGCATAGGAACCTATACAAATCAAGTTAATTCTGAAGAATTCTATGGAAAGTACAATAAGTTATGATCAATGATAAGAGCTATCATTACACTATTTTATATCATGATTATTCTTGTAAAACTTTTAAACTAAGGATTTTTTCCAAGGATGGCACAGGAAAGCTTGGGAACCTTGTAAATATATCAGGTTCCACTTTGAGACTTGCCAAAGCCAAGCTGAACTTTTTCTCCAAGCACTGATTACTCTGAAGAGTACCATTTAGTTTTTACCTTTCTGGAAGGCTAATGATATTGATCTAAGAATTTTAAAGGAAAGAATGTGATTTACGGATGCTTATGGGTTAACACTGTCTCCTAAATTGTTGGAGATTTTTCATCTTTCTTTATGAGCAGAAGTTGCAAAAGTGAAGGAACAGTGGAGAAAAAGGTCATCTGAAAACAATGAAAAGAGGCAGAGCCTAAAAATTGCCTTACAGTTCCAGAGGAAATTGGGAAAAAACAACAGACGTACTTGCACCTCTCCCTGGTTTCTGCCACATATAGCATGCTCAGATTTAAAGTCTTGGTTCAAATACTATAGAAAAAAATATTTTTATTTGTAACAGGAAAGCATTATATTTGTTGAAGCAACTGGGCAAGGAAATCAAGATTTCTTTACAGCTTTTCATGCGTTCTGAAGAAGTCTTCTGAGATTGCCACCTGAACTATCGTTAGCCTGAGCATATCTTGTAAATATTTTATTTTCATATCTTGTCCAGTTTTAAGAGGTTCTCAAGCATACAGTTAGAATATTATGTTACATTTATGAACTGAATTTTACATTTCTATTTGGAAATTCATTCTCCTATATGTTTAACCAATATGAATATTAGTAATAAAATTATTGTTGAGTCAGATAATTTCTTTGAAGAAGGATTGCTTCTTCAAAGAAGGTTAGAAAATAGTATTTTACAAAAACTGAAGTTGTGCAAATATTGTAAAACTTAATCTTAGGATTTAAAGTCAAATTTCATTCTTCATTGATCAAACATAAGAAAGACTTGTGCATCCAAAGCCATAAACCCAAATAATTAATCCCACCTGCGAAATCTGAGGAAGTTGTATAATTTCTTTGTGTTGAAAGAACTTGAAGTTCTTTCTTTTTTATTTCTTTTCACTCTATATTTTTTTCCACAACAAAGCAGTAATATAATTGAATTTGCTGTGACTGTGAATGAAAATGCATGCAGGTTCAGAATACTGATTGTGTATTATGCTCTCTCCAATACTTTGTATTCAATTTCTAAGATATCTATTTTCATGGCCTTCTTTAGTTTCTGATATGTTTTATCAGAAATGTTCCTCTTCAGTAATTTCTAAAGTGTTTGCCTCAGTGTTTTGGCAATCTGATTGTAACCAAGCATCTTCTGGACTAAAAGTAACTGAAAATCTGAAAATGACTCAAAGCCATGGATATCTTCTATGGAATTTTCAGTTTCTCTTCAGGCTGTGAAAACCCTTGACTTTTAGTCTGTGTCATGTACAATGCCTTTAGCAATTGTGGGAAGTGAATATGAAGGAAAGTAGCAAGCCATGGTTTTATTAAGAGGGAATACTGTAGAATTTTCCTAGAACACAAGTAAAGTTAAAGAAAATTTCAGTTGTCCTTTGATGGTAAACGATGCAACATATTTATTGTGACTCAGAGAGTACTTTCTAGCTTGAGGTGTGCTACTATCCCAGTCCAGACAGAGCAGGACTAATAGGGAGCACCACCTTTTCCCACACCATCCTTTTGAAGCAAAGGAAATCTAGGTGCATACCATACACAAAAGGCATGACATGTTTTGAGACTCCCAACATCTCTGTATGTTATGGGACCAGGATAAAAAGATAATCTAGATAACTAGCATTCCTTTATCTCAGATACTCAACATAAAGGGACTCAGTGACCTTGGAAAAATCTTCTTGGGAGCTGCCTTGTTGTATCTGGTGTTTACACACGAACACAGTGCTTAAAATGTCCCTTCCTTACACAAAGAAATGCACCAGATCAGTGTTTCAAATGTATGTCTTAGATCATTTAAAATAGAGATTGTAGGAGTAACAGCTTTTGAACAGGAGGATCTGATCTTCAGATAAGAACTTTTTTAGTTTTCTGCTTGCAAAAGAACCCCCTGTAGCCAAAATACAATACGCCAGCCTAATCTCACTAATCATTTACATTACATTAAAAATTGATATACAGATTTGTATAAATTTAGATCACTCATTTTGAAATATAGAGTATGTAGCAGTAGAATAATCCTGCTGTTTGCATGAAGTGGACACTCAATAGCCTTTCTTTTAAAGCCTTATTTTCTATTCAGCATGATTTTGAAAGCAAGGAAAATATATTTTCAGCCTCAACAGAGCTTTCTTCGCAGGCTTACAAAAATAATAATAAAAATGAGAAGAGTTTTGAGGTTAAGATTGGTATAAAAATGAAAAATACATCATTATTTTCTATGAAATTCTGCAAAGACTGAATTCTTAGCTTCTCTACAGATTTTCTCAATCTCATTACTGCTGTAAACTAATTCATTCTGATGTTTTTTTTCTGCTTATGCTGCAGAGTTATGAAACCAAGTACTGAAGACATACAGGAAGACAGTGAGGTAGTCGAGAGAGTTACCATGGAGCTGAGCTTTCCTTAAGTGAGGGTTGGAAATGAAAGTCAGAAGATCAAGTATAAAAAATTTGAACCCATTACTATAGTACCATAACATCAATTTCAGGACAGAAAACCCTTTATAAACAAGGCTACTTATAACTTTACATTATAGATGACTATATAATGAAAAAATAAACAGTTTGTTCTTAGTTTTATTACAAAGAGTGTATAATTCTGCATGAGGAAGTCCACATTTTGGTGAGGTAGACTATATAATTCCCTTTTAGTCCCATCATTTACATTCAGTGCCTTGAATATCTTGATAAGTCAGAAAGCAATCAAACTTGACCTCAGTAGTTGTAAATTATTGCCCAGAACTGCTAGCATTTCAGTCTTAGAAACAAGACTACCACTTTCAAGAAGAGTAACAACTTCAGAAGGAAAGATACTTATTTGAACAAATTATAGATTACAGATTCTTTCTCAGTATTTCTGTTCTCACTTTCCCTTTAGCTGGGACTAATCTGATGTATTTCTCAGTTTTGAATACTGGGAGTTTGCTTCATTGTGATGAGTATCCTACACTGCTGTATTCAGATCTTTCTTCAAAACAGGATTTCAGTCAGTTTTTGAAGTTCACTTCCACAAAGAGTCTACACAGAATATTTCCCCTTACATAACTCTTCACAATAACAGCAGCTTAACATTTGGTGTTTGATGCCTGTCAGTGTGCTTCAAACATGTATAAACTCTACTGCAGTAATGAATAATACACTGGTTTTGTATCTTTCTTACAAATGAAATAAAATTATATCATATAATTTCATTATATTCTTCAATATATCTAAAGTGTATATGCGTATATATATATGCATTGTGTATAGTATACAGGTATACATACATAGAATATATGTATAATATATTGTATGTATGTATAAAGTATATATTTCCTAACTTATGTCTTGATGAACTAGGCATATAAAGTGTATATATACATTATTTTGCAGTTATTTCCAAGTACTGAAATCCTATTTTAACTTTTCATAGGGTAAAGTAACCTTACCATTCTCTAAAACTCTACCTGTGAGTTTTACTGATCTCTGTGATCTAACAGCCATACTTATTACCTATTTTTGTACTCACCCAAATCTACAGTCCTGAAAAATCATACGAATATTTGCTGAAAAAAACATCAGTGTATGAAACTTAGTGCTACTCTTCTCAGCGACATCCAACGATAGGACAAGGGGCAATGGGTGCAAGCTGGAATATAGGAGGTTCCACATAAATATGAGAAAAAACTTCTTCACAGTGAGGGTGACAGAGCACTGGAACTGGCTGCCCAGGGAGGTTGTGGAGTCTCCTTCTCTGGAGATGTTTAAAGCTTGCCTGGAGGCGTTCCTATGTGACCTGATCTAGGTGATCCTGCTACGGCAGGGGGGATTGGACTAGATAAACTTTCAAGGTCCCTTCCAATTCCTAACATTCTGTGATTCTGTGATTAAGTAATTTTACTGTCACTTAGTCTCTGAATATTGCTGCTGTTCACAATGCTGATGAAACAGAACAGCTAAACCAGTATTTTTTTCACAGTAATTTTACAATCCTACAGTGGAGCTAACTGCTCAAGATACTGTACAGTAGTAGTGCTGGTCAACAGGAATGCCCTAGTTAATTTGGTAGACATACTCACTGTTAAATATACGTTAGTAAGAGTTTAATTTTCCACCTCTGACAGGCAGGTTTAGTAAGTGGTTATAGACTGTTTAAGAAAATGTTGCAGAAGTTTGTGGCCAAATTTCAGTGAGGGGCTGTATTATCACCTACCATGCAAATGTCACCTCTGATGTAATAGTGTGTCTGCCAACCTATGGCATAATTAGACTCTTTCCCATCTTTCCTTTTGGACCTCAGGGAACCAAGTCTGTCATCTGCCATGTCATGCAGGTCATTTAACTGTGTGTCATTGAATTTCCAATCTGAATCATATAACAGAAGCTTCTGGTTGTGTTTTACTTCTCTAGTTCCCAATCTGGTCACATGAGTGCTGCAGGCACTGATTGGTCTTTTCAGACTGGAACCACACAGCAGACTAGAATCTAGTCCTTACCAGCTATCACCTTTGACTTGAAAATTATGGCTATACTTTGCTATATGTCAAATTATGATTCACCTGTGAGCCAAAGCTTATATTAGTGACAACAGTCCAAGTTCAAGTTGTATTGTTATTCCATGCCAACTTGGGACAGCAGGTAAGAGTGCACATTGAGGTTTACTGTGGCGTGCTGCATGGATATAGCAGTTAATAAAAGTGAGGGAAGCACTTGCAGTAGCTCAAGAACCTGGGTTTTGTTAGCATTTTCCTAGACTTGATACACCATCATTGTTCTTCCAAGGTCTCCTGTTTGTGCTCTAAATTTTCATTTCTCTAAATTGCCATTTGGCTATGAACCGGTTAAAAACTTCTAGAATAGGTTTCAAAACATAAAGACTGTGCATGAGAAAAGAACCTAAAAATCTATGGGCATGAAAAGTTAAGGCCCTAATCAGCAGCCTTGTTTAACAATGACAGAAGGGATACAAAGGTAGTTCATATACAGTTCCCCAAATAGTTCTTACCTATTCTGCTGAAACAGCTATCAGCAAGTGCTCCTGTGCAGTGAAGCTCAAGAATTGGGGAATGATGAGGACAGGCTAGCTCTGAAAACCAAACATTAGGATCAGCTGCTAACACTCTTAGCAGATGATGCACCATAAAAAAAGTGTTAGATGGACTCTAGGCATCTCTGTGTTTACTGAGAACCAAATAATCATAGAATGGTTTGGGTTGGAAGGGACCCCAAAGATCATCTAGTTCCAAGTCCTTGCCATGGCAGGGACACCTCCCACTAGACCAGGTTGCTCAAAGCCCCATCCAACCTGGCCTTGAACACCTCCAAGGATGGAACATCCATAACCCCCCTGGGCAACCTGTTCCAGTGTCTCACCACCCTCAGAGTGAAGAATTTCCTCCTAATTTACAATCTAAATCCACCCTCTTCCAGTTTAAACCCATTACCCCTTGTCCTATCACTACAGGTCTTTGTGAAAAGTCCCTTCCCAGACCCCTTCTGGTACCAGAAGGCTGCAATAAGGTCTCCCTGAAGCCTTCTCTTCTCCAGGCTGAAAAATACCAACTCCCTTAGCCTGTCCTCATAGGACAGGTCTTCCAGTCCTCTAATCATCTTTGTAGCCCTCCTCTGGACCCTCTCTAACAGGTCCATGATGGAATTTAAGCAGTATAAGGGAAGCAAATAGTTTATCTGTCTTAAACAACTGAACAGGAAATTTTATCCATCAGCTAGGTTTTGCGGATTGAATTTAGGTAACTGTGGAGTCAACCAACTGTGAAGAATAGCTGGTGTGAATGCTTTTTATGCTAGAGGTACCTAAAATCCAGATATGTCACCTTATCTTGCAATCTGTCATGTGAATATGGCCTCTGCAGATAGACAGCCTTTTAGATGTGATACAGGAAGAAAGGGGTCATCATCTAAGTTTTAGATATGTTACACATTTAAGGGAACAGAAACTTGAGTAAGCTAGATAATATTCTTGTCATAGAAGAAAAACAGAGGACTGCATCTATGCTCACTGGGTATCTGAACAAGACCAAGATGGAGCTGCAGTTCCAGAAGTTTTGGGGGGACTAGTAGATAGATCTGTGATCCATCTGGAAGTTAGCTTTCCTTACTTCACCTGTTCTGTCAGCAGTACAACTACAAAGTTGTGCAGGCTTTACTAACTGTCTTGAATGAACTGAATTAAAACAAAACAACAACCCCCGCCCACACACACTCCACCCTATCCCCCCAGCTTGGGACCTTTGTGACATTTTAAGTAGTAAAATCTGGCGTAGCTCTTTCAAACTGCAAAAAAATGACTCAAGGGCATTGACTTGAAAGGAAGGTTAATGGATATTTTTCTGCTCACACAATAGCAATATTACTGTACAGTATATCCTCGGATTGCAATGGAAGACTATGTACCTCCTGCAGATTTATTGACTACAACTTTTTGGACTCCATGTTGACTATACACTGACAGAGAAGTAAAATCGTAACAGTTCTGGAGTGCTTTTATCGAACTTGTGACAGTCTTGCAAAGAAATTCGTTAGAGGTTCTTCTGTTTGATGAGGACAATGTGCTGCACAAAAATCTCTTTTCTATAGGGGCACGCTGTGGTAACTCAGCAGCAATCTTTTAGAAAAATCTTTAAATTGATTATCACTCTCTTAATGTGTAAACATTCATGGGACTTCTTTTATCCTTCTTATTTAATACTAGTACGTGTGTGAGAAATGGAATTGGTTTTTGGCTGCCAGAGGACAGTACCCTGCTGCACATAAAAGTAGACCTTTGTGGCTTGTGGAACTGAACCCAATTTTCTTTTCTGTTCTGATTGCAAGATTCTATCTGGGGACTTGGCAAATGAACTGGAGAATTACAGAGGCTCCACAATTCATTGATCACATATATCGTACCCTTCACTGCTCTCTTTCTGATAACTTATTTTTAATCTGTGGTAGTTTTATTACTAGTATTCTGGCTGTGGGATTTCTCTGTGGATAAAAGAAAGTTCTTGACCTTGATTATCAATTTAAGACAGTAGAAGCCTTTGGCCTGGATCAATGTCTTCTTCCTTATTTTTATTGTTTCAGAATGAGTCATGTTTAAAGATTAATGAGAATCTTAACTAAAGCTTCCAAGCAGTCCTCAGAGTTGCGTTCTGACTATGTATTAAATATTTTCAGCCTGACTGACCAGGCTCTCTTAGCTTATGTATTGCACACATTCCCTCTTTCCTAGCTTATTATACTTATAGTGTATGCTACTTGATGTTAATTTATTTTCACCTATGATAAAGCATCCATTGTCTAAATGAATCTTACAAATTGTTAATTTTTCCCTCGTGAGATTTTAATGTAATTATTGCCAAGGTTTTCTCTTTGGATTATTTTTTTCCATCTCTATCTATCTATTTAGAGAATGAAATGAAGCCTTTACAAATCACCCCTTTCCACTATGACTGCATTAACTCCTTTGGACTTACAGGACAGAGTGGCTGGGGGAAAAGTGGTATGATTAGCTGGAAACTGCATAAGTGCTACCTACAGATTATGTATAGCTTCTGGGAATCTACATTACTATGAATGTCTTGGACAAACTTCGCAACAGTGATTCCTCTATGAAAACGATAATACTGCTTAGAAATATTACTTGCTTCTTTCCCTATGATTCCCACCATGTAGAAGTCTTACCTCTCTGTATTATCTTTCTTTTTTTTAAACACTGGATATTTTACATATGATTATATGATGAAGAAAATACTTCTTTATATCTACTTCTCAGTGAGTTCTGAGAAAACAGTTTGAAAGTAATCGTAAGCCTATTGTAGTTTTTCTGTTTTCTCCTTTTGTTGAAATAAGTTGTACTCTCTTCACTTTTTTCTGTGTGTAGTTTTAAGTGGTTTGTATAATAAGTAATTTTGTTCCTCTTGACTTGACCTAAGTTCACTCTTCCAAATGGGCAGACACTTCTGATTATTGCAGACTCTGTGACTTGTCCAATAATGATTTGCTTATTTCAGTTCTGGATTTTACACTTTTTTGAGTTTACATGTTTTTTTGAGTAGTGACAAAGGTGACTGTAAAAATGTGTTGAATTTGCCTCTTGCATTCATCAAGTTGACATAATTATTTTAAAAAGATAACAAACAAACCAACCCAAACAAATAAGTAAAATGCCAGTGAAAGTGATGAAAAGTAGTTTTGCCCTTGCAGTATGCCTCTTTTTATCCCCTCCCTCCTGCTCTACCTCCTTCTCCTCCTCTCTCTTTCTTTACTTGCTGCTAAAACAGATTCTCCAGCATTCTCACTTCTGTAGGATGAACATCTGACTGCACACCTGGAATGCATGCTGAGTTCACTGATCTTGTTAATGAAATTTGTGGGGCAGTGAGTTAACGGATACTCTCTATATCTTGTTCTTTTTGAGAAAGGATTTTACCTTATGCTTGTGAGTTTTGGACTAATTGAAATCAGTGTGTTTATTGCAACTGCCTCTCTTTCTGTGCTGATGACAGGCAAGGTCAGTGTTTGTGTAGGTCGTTTACAAGAGCTATCCCAGCCCATGTACACCGTAGATCCTTGTGTTATGACTTATATGTATCCACACTGAAAGTTTTTTGGCTCTGTCAGGCATTAAATGTCCTGCAAGCCCCTGCAATATGACTTTAATGGTAGACATATAGATTCCTTTACAGTTTTGGTGAAAACTGAGTGGGAATACTAGAATTCTCAGTGGGTTTTCTACGTAAAGCTATGGATAGTGTAGCAGCAGGGCCTGAATGGAACAGCTGGCTCAAAGTAGGAACAATTATGATAGAAATAAATTATGGACAATTAGCACAGAGAAAGGATAAGAATGTTCACACGACTGACAGGTATATACCAAAGTTGCAAAGGAGGTGGGCATCGTACATACAAATAAAAGAACTGATGTTTGTGTACTCAGCTTGCCCTCATGATTGTTAGTCAGACTAACTGCAATAATAATGGAAGTCTGAGGGATTTTTACTGGAGGAAATACATACTATATGCATCTCCAGCTCTGATTCAGTTATGCTTCCTGCTTCCAGAATGTGATAGTATTTTTTTCACACTGTAAATGGCATCCACTGCTGCTAGGCAGATATGTGGCTAGCAGATCTCTCCAAAGGTGTTGAATGTGGTGACCTCAGTGACACTGATACGTTGTGCTGCAACAATTCGCCCATGTAGAGCATTCTGATTGCTTTTGTTCCTTCCCTCATCTCTCCTTGTGTCATAAGCTCTGCCTGTTGCAGTAAGCTCACATAGTAAGCTCAATATGCATGCCAAAAGGCTATGAGAGCTGAAACCCTGGGACATTGCACATAACATATGGCTTAGGCAAACTGAAAGTGGAATGAGCGATAGAAAGTCATCACCACTAGTATCAAGACAGCTTTTAGTCTATCCACGACTCCTGGGAAGTGGCACAGTTAAGCAGTTCTCAGGATGTTTGGAGACCACATAGGGCCTTAAAACTGCAGATTTGATGTTGACAAGTCATGATAGTCCTGGTCATCATGCTTGAACAGAACAGTTCTCATGAAAGACATATTACAGCTCTCAACATGTGTAGCACTGTAGTGTAGGGTAACAAGTAAGTAATTTTATTTGAGCTCTAATTCACTCATCAGGTATCTGTAACAAGGAAGATATTTATATTATGTTTATATTTAACACTTTTTATTAAAATCTTTGTCTTCCAGCAGCTGTTGCTGAGCTATTGAGACAGTCATCAATGCAATAGCTTTGAAGTATTAGTTCATAAAGTCTAGCCTGGATAATTTTACCATTTAGAGGATACGTTTTGATTCTTTGTAGTTCTGTAAATCGCACTATACAGACTATCACTTTTACAAAAGCTGTTAGTAGGATACTTATTGTCTGTATTTAAGTAATAAAGATTAGGATTTTGACTCTCAGAGGCAGCAAAATTGATTGCTTTACCTTGAATGAAAATAAGACGGAAACACACTGGTTTCGAAGAGTTAAACTTTGTGAATTCTTTTCTTGTGATTCTGCCATTTTTCCATTAAAGTTTGAATTGAATTATTAAATAATTACATGATTTTTATTTAAGGCATAAGTGCAAATATTTTCAATGCTTGTAGCAGTCACAGTTTCTCATTCTTATTGGTGCTGTTCTCTGAAAAAATAACTTGCTTTCAAAAGCCTCTGAGATAAATTTTTTATTATTCACTGTTTACTGCATTTTGTGTTGTCTTTGAATATTAAAAACTTCTTTGCCAATTCCCTGATTTAAATTATTTCACTCTTGATGTCAGACACATAGTAAATTTTGAACAATACTTCCTTTAATTAGGAGAAATGTTACTTCATGAGGAGAAGAGCCATAGAGGAGAATGGTACTCCTCCACTGGGAATAATCAGATATTGTTTACTAGAAAACACGCTGAACTAATTAGCACTCTGTTTTTCTGTTGCTGACAATGAATAGTTTTGTTAGACTCCATAGTGACTGTGAAATACTAAGTGGTTGTTCATGCTTTCCTGATTTAGATATAACCTCCCAGATGTCCCCAAACAGTGGTCTATTTCAGAGAATCTTTACAACATTTATTTTTTTTTGCTTCTTTATAGATGTATTTCCTAGCACCTTTGCCAATTTTTTTATTGCTGCATGTCACATCAATTAAGCAGTGCAGGATTTCAGTCATCTAAAAGTCTTGAATGCTAACATGAGAGAGATGACCTCTATTAGAGTGACAGATGGAGACTTCAAGAATTTCTGCATCATAACTCTTTCCATCTTAGCCACACCAAGGCAAAAACTACTATTACATCTTGGATGTGACCACATAGAAAGAGACCAGGCGGATCTGTGATGCAAGCCAATACATTCTAGACATATTCTATCTTTCAAAACACATGTTACACATCTTCACTTATAAGAACAATCAATCTGATAGTCAATTGCCAGCTTTATCTCAAGCAGGTGGTATGAAAGCAGCCATGTGCCTTCTACATTGTCTAGTGCTAGAGACAGGTAAGTTCACAGAGACATGTGAGATTCTTGGACACTCAATTACATGAGCAGATCAAATTTATATATCCATGTAAAACAACATAAATTGTCACATCTGAGCCTAAGTTGCCAGTTGTTGGCTGTGTGACACCATGGCATGGGAAAATGATCCAAGTGGTAGTGTTTGCCCTATACACGCTGTAAATAGCCGTGCCTTTGAATACGTATGCTTGCATTAAGAAATAGCAGAGGCCTAATTATTCTTTCTGGTGTGTCCCAAAGCCTAGGAAAACTCTCATATGAGTAGGAACTTCTGTTTAGCAAATTTATGAAGAAGGCAAGTTTGGAATTTCAGTGCAGACCTGAATCTATCACAGAAGTATCATACTGAGGTATACTAAAAAATCCCTCGACTTGCCAGAATGCTGTCTGGCAAAGGTATTTTTTTCACAGTATAGCTAAATTGCTCTCATGTACATCATAAACACTATCACTATATCTTCAGTTATGCTAGGATCTACTTAAGAGTTTTTCCTCAACAGGTTTGTAACATGTAAGCTACTCTCCTCCATATTTATCATAACCTGAACTTTGTGCAGGAGTCTTCCATGATGGGTTGATTTATTTTATTTTTAATTTTTTTTTTAACAATAATTTTGCAGGTATCCCCACATTTTCTTGAGAAGACCTATCAAATTCAATTTTTTTTTTGTTCATTAATACTTATGCATGGTAGGAAACATGCTGACTTCTGAAAGTGGGTACAGGATGTTACTAAATTGCTCTTAGTGGACTTCCTTCTCAGTCTGGGTCCATATAAAGATGTACAGGCTTAAAGACAAGACTAAGTCTAAAGCCGTCAGCTTTGAGTTTGCCTCTGTTATCAGTTATTCAATCTCACTCAACTGAGTCAGTCAATCTGATATTGCTTATTCTGGCACTTAGATGGCAATCAGGCACCAAAATGTCAATAATTAAAGTAATTTTTAGAGGTTACAGACTCCAACCATGCTGAAAGATAACTATGTTTAAGTATCTAAGCTGCTATCCAAGTGACAAGTTACTCATTATAATCACTTACATTGAAGTGCAAGACCATAACACAATGAGGTGCCATCTTATCCCAGGGAAGCAAATTGGGAAAATTAACAAATGGCTACAAGAGTGGGAGCACATCTTTGGCCAAAGGCTTGCCAATTTATTAAGGAGGACTTTAAACTAGAGTTGCTGGGAGAGGGGATTCTCAATTCATCCCACTTCAAGGCCAGTGCCAGAAATAGATGCCCTGGCCCCAGAGAAGGATCACCTGCTAGTGAGAGCATGTGAAGTGCAAGATAATGGATTGCAGCCAGTAAATAATCCAGGCAGTAAATCGACTTTAATGGGGGCTCCAGTTAAATGCCTCTATGCATGGAGTATGGGGAACAAACAAGAGGAACTAGAGATGTGTGCACGTCTGCAGAACTATGATGTTACTGGCATCACTGAGATTTAGTGGGATGGGTTCTATGACTGGAGTGTGGGAATAGATGGATATAGGCTTTTTAGGAAAGACAGGCAGGGGACAAGAGGAGGAGGTGTCACCCTCTACCTCAATGACCAGCTGAAGTCTATGGAGCTTGGCCTGGGGATGGCTGAGTAGCTGAAAGAGAACTTACGGCTAAGGGTTAAAGGCGGGGAAAGTGCTATCACCATGAGGGTTTGCTTACAGGCCACCTGACCAGGAAGAACCAGTGTATGAGGCCCTCTACAGACAGATAGGAGCAGGCTCATATTCACAAGGCCTTGCCCTCATGGGGGATCTTAATCACACAGATATCTGTTGGAAGGATGGTACAGCAGGGCATCAACAATGCAGGAGGTTCCTGGAATGCATCTATGACAAATTCCTTCTCCAAGTGGTAGAGGAACCAATGAGAAGAGGTGTTAGGCTGGATCTTGTCTGCACCAACAAGGAGGGGTTGGTGGCTATCATGAAGCTCAAGGGCAGTCTGGGCTGCAATGACCACGAAATGGTGGAATTCAAGATCCTCAGGCAACAAGGAGGATGTGCAGCAAGCTCACCACCCTGGACTTCAGGAAAGCAGACTCTGATCTCTTCAGGGATCTGCTTGGTAAAGTACCACAGGACAAAGCCCTGAAGGGGGGAGGGGCCCAAGAAAACTGATCAGTATTCAAGGGCCACTTCCTCCAAACCCAGAAGCGATATGTCCCAAAAAAGAGGAAGGCAGGCAAGGAGGAAGGCAGGAGGGCTACAAAGATGATTAGAGGACTGGAAGACCTGTCCTATGAGGACAGGCTAAGGGAGTTGGTATTTTTCAGCCTGGAGAAGAGAAGGCTTCAGGGAGACCTTATTGCAGCCTTCCAGTACCAGAAGAGGTCTGGGAAGGGACTTTTCACAAAGACCTGTAGTGATAGGACAAGGGGTAATGGGTTCAAACTGGAAGAGGGTGGATTTAGATTGTAAATTAGGAGGAAATTCTTCACTCTGAGGGTGGTGAGACACTGGAACAGGTTGCCCAGGGGGGTTATGGATGTTCCATCCTTGGAGGTGTTCAAGGCCAGGTTGGATGGGGCTTTGAGCAACCTGGTCACTTCCTGCCATGGCAGGGGCTTGGAACTAGATGATCTTTGGGGTCCCTTCCAACCCAAACCATTCTATGATTCTATGAAGCTCTCCCTACATGTCCTTTAAGGACTTCTGGGAGTAGGTTAAGTGCAATTAAATATTTCAGAGAAGTAGAGTCAAACAATTTAGATAACTATACAAACACCAAGTATACATGTATATGTGTATTTGTATTTTAGCCCTTGTTGTTAGGGCAATGGATGCCTGCTTGGCAAAGAAAAACATGCCAGGAGCCAAAGGTAATAGCAAGACAGGCAGGACAGTGTCAACACTGACAGAGAATAGAGTCCCACAGTACCTATATGAGAAGTGAAGTCCAAGTCTGGTGAAGATGACTATGGTCAACTACCACAGACCAGTTGGCCAGGAAGGTCTACAGTGACAAGAGAGGTCCCACGTCAAGCCAGGAAGTCATCAGTAGATCAAGATCAGTCAGCCACAAACACTCCTATAACACTACTGAGGCAAGAGCCAAAGGCAAATGAAGTGTTTGAACTTAAACGTGGCCTCTAAGCACAAAGAGAACCCCCCCTGGTGAAGCTCCCCATCTCTCTTTCTCACAAAGCTCTTTCAGCAGTCTAATCAAAGGTTAAATGGCTGCACAGGCAGACAGGAACCTGGGTTGAGGAGACGAGCTTAGGCTCTTACTCTTCTCTCTGCTATATAACTTTGAATGAATAAAGTAATACTTTTGTTCTTCAATTGCATTTGCAGTTATGGTGATTTCGCTTAACTGCAATGAAGCTGGTGGATACAACATCTGCTCTTCACTCAGGATAAGTATAAAAGTGGTTGAATTATTTAAGGAATAACTAGCTTAAGAATCAAGAACTGCCACCCAAAATTGTCAGGTCTGGAGAATGAGTAAAATTGTATAACAACTTTTAAAAACTTCCCATAAGAAGCAAAATGTAGAGACAGTAATTTTTAAAAAATCTTCTTACAGACCTATGTGAAAGAATACACGTGAAAAGAATTAGGAATTCAAGAATACCCAGAGAAGAACTCTTTAGCCTGCTTTTGTATTTGGATTTCAAATATGGGACGAACGGAACAGTAGTTTGATAACCAGAATGTTTTTATCCTTCAGGAAAACTTCATGGAAAATAATTTAATCATTTGCAAGTTAGAATCCTACAAGATGCTGCAACAGGTCATTGTGTCAATACTAACATATGGAGTTCACAGCTTTCATAGTGCTGAAAGTTATCCTCAGAATAATAATAAAATTATGCAATGTTAATTTTGATTTCAGCTGTAGAAATTTCATCTGATTCAATTATGTTTTGTAGAAGCTAATTTCACTAGCTCAGCATAAATGTTATAAAATATATCTTTTCCACATAATATTTTGGAGCCCATGTCTTTTGTTCTTCATATTTTTTTTCTTTTTTTTTTTTTAATTGCATTTTTTAAGTGGAAAAAATAAGTTGTTGCAATTCTCCACTTCCGTGATACTGAGGACTGGAAGACTCTTAAAACATCTCAGTCACATAATTAAGAGGATGCTTCAAAATTTATTTTGGATTGGCAACCTACAAATAATTGGATTTTTCCCTTGGAGTAGTTCAAACAGTGGCTATGTCTTCATTCTCACTTTCATCAAGGAAAGCAATAGAAAGTATCAATGAACTTGCTTTTCTGAGTACCAGTCAATCTTTGGAACTACAGGAAATAAATTCACTCACCCTGAAAGTTATATTGTCAGTCAGAAAATCAAAAGGCAGGGTTCAAATAATATACACCTAAAGCACTACACCCACTACATATGCCTGACATTTACTGAATCATTCATTTTTTAATCTTCATTCCTTACTAAGAAGATGAGGTAATTTTGAATGAAGAATAGGTAGTAAAGCTGAACAGACAACTTACTATTGATGCCAAAGAAAAGGAGGAATGAATTTTTCATAAAGTCAAGATTTAATGGATAAAATAAACAATATTTGTTACCAAGCATTTCAAAATTGACAAATAAAAAAGGCTGATTAAGCAAGCAGTAACATTGATCCCCAAAATACCACGGGAAGTCTCCTTCGCGACTACAGAAAACAGAAAATATTATGCAATCAGTGTCTGATCTGAGGAACTCTTTAAGTTTGGTTGCAAAATCCCAGTGGATCTGATAAACTGGGTCACTAGCACACAGGTTTAAGAACTAAATCCACTTGTAAAACTTAAAGGCTTGTACCTGGTTCTTCCTCCTGTCTGGAAAGTTCTCCTGTGCCAATTCATACTGTGGTCCTGTATGCTGAGCCACCTTGTCTCAGGAATTCACTTCTTGTTTTTTTTTTTTCCTGTCACTTGCCTTGATATGAATAATACATGTGTATAGACTAAGAATTCATTCTCCATTTTTCCTTTAAAAAGAGCTAATTATTCAATCTTGCTTGCCACAGTTTAACACTGTAAACTGGCAGGGTGAATAATTGTTAACTGAGAGTCCATTTAATGAGCTCAGAGATGTTATGAGGACAGAAAGTTGATAAGTTATTCAAGGGTAATTGTTAACCAAATCAGCTGTGTTCCTCATGTTGCAATTTCTTGCTAATGGCATATAAACAAGCCATGCTGGCAGTCCAGTTTAAAATCATTTCCAACCCCACCCCCTTCATTCTATTTTGGGATTTGGGTTGGGTTTTTTTTCTTTCTTTCCTTCTTTTTTTCTAGATTCTAATTCAATAAGGTTTATCAAATGCTGCATATTGCAGGCAAATCCCTAGCTCCTATTCCAGATGCTTTAGAAGTTTTGAGTTTGCCGTTATTTGCTGTTGGAAAACTTCAAAATCAGTAAGGAGTTATCATCTAAAGTTATGCTTCAGGATTCAAGAGTAGGGAACTTTGACAATACATAAATGAAAGTACTGGATTAAAACATGCATTAACCATGCAACCATGCATTAACCTCTGCATTCTTGTGGCAGAGGAGACATCCTATACAGCTTTAATGACAGTTTTAGATCTAGAATCCCTCTGCAGTCCTTTTTCTAAGTCTATCTCTTACCAATAGTAAGTCTGAGATGAACATGGTCTATGCCAGTGCCAACCCAAACAGAAGTAATCTTTTACCATCTTCATCAGTAACATGTGGATTCTTCAGGCTCCTCAGAACCATAGGAACCTCTAGAGGTCATTTCTATGTCCTGTTTACTTGATTACATAAATGGGACTATCTTAATGTCCTCCTTTACCTACTTTTGCCACTCATCTGCTGTTGGTAAAACGGATATCTTTCATCCTTCTGGAAGCCTGGAAAATGTCAGTAAAAACGTCATTTGAAAACTCGGCTTACTTGTGTCAAGAATTTTCTTTGGTTTGTACCTCTTCTATAAGGCCTCTCAGTTTTCAAATAATATTCATTACATGTCTGTAATCAAATCTTAACTCCCTTCTCTTTAGCTGAGATAAATGGAATTCTCAGACCTGGTCATGGTGATAATGTCTGGAAGTGAGGAAGCAAAGAAAGGAGAGGAACACATTTACAGCACATCTGTATTGTGTTCCCTTCGACTCAAAGAACAGTTTCTGAACTTGAGAAAGGGCGATTTCTAATTTAAATAATAACTTGTTTAACTTTCTTTGGCTTGAAAATGGCTTCTAAAATCTCAGAATAATAGGATGTCTTCTTAAAAAAGTAATTTTTCTCTTCATTGTCCTAGAAATACGGCTTATTCCAAAACACATTCAGAATTTGAAGAAAAAAAACCTTGGTCAGGTGGTTATGTTTGTAATTAAAATTGACAACTGAAATGAAATGAGAGGAAAGTCTAATCACTTGTATAAAGGACTAAATAAATTGAAAACAAAAGAAATCAAATAAACAATCATCATCTTGTAATGTACTGGGAGTGTGTTAGTGATATGTTCAGTTTTTGGGATTTGTTTGACTTTTAAAGAGCTACTACTAGCTCTCCGTAAAGCTTTGAACACCTTTCTATGTACTCTGAAGAATGTATGTAGAATATCTGTTACGTATTTACTCCTCCTTTCTTCTCTAAAAGAATATTGACTTTGTGTTGACTACTCTGTCACCTTGTTAAAATACGATTCTGCAAGCTGACCTCCTTCTGTGTGGTGTTATATTGCTAAGATCCTATGTAGATCTTTCTGTAATGGCACTTCTCAGCACTTACATAATCTAATCGCCCTTGTGACCACTCTCTGAAGTAGTTTTCCTAAGTGCACGAAACAGCTTTATGTCTTTGGAAATGGTTTCAATGTATGATTGAA
>VZZY01000417.1:0-19385 GCA_013400335.1 Eurystomus gularis
ACTCCTTCAAAACATAGTGATAAACCCATATTCCTGAAGACTTGGGAAAGGGGCTGGGAACTGGAAAATACTTCTGACCATAATTATTCTCAAATATAGTTAAAATAAATGGTTCAGCTCAGGCAATGTCATAGGCATAAAAAACATTAGGTAAAGACTTTTTTGCTGTTACCCTCAGAAGGAACCTTTATTTCTTAGAGATGTCAAGCAACAAGCAGAAAAGAGTACTTCTCTTTGGTACCTTATAATAAAGAACGGGAAACACATTCTCTGAAAATTGTTGTCTCATGCATGTCAATCAGGTGTCTCTCAGTTAACTGCTTTTTTTTATAACTATCATCAAGTATTCCATCAAAGGACCATTCAATTTTTTATTTACAACCAAAGGTATCACTTATCAGAACTGGCAGATGTGGTTGCTCGGTGAGCTATTGCAATTTCACATACAAAAAAAGAAAAATATACCATGCTAATATTCTGTTTCCATCTTTGGAAAGCTCAGCAAGACAGTTAAAATTTCCTCTTTGTGAGAAAAAAGACATTATGCAAAAGACCACTGAAGTTTAAACATTTTAATAGCTTTTTCCTACAAATGAGTGAAAAGAAAGATGTGACTTGGGCAACATCTGCATTTTTCTCTAAATTTATATTGCCACTTAGGTCTCTAGTGCCTATTATGATGGTACAGCTAAAAGTCATTGTAGGAGCATTGATCCAACCATAAAAACAACAGTGATAGAAGCTTTGTTTCATATACACTTAGCATCTGACATCTTCCCACATTTGTGCATTAATCAGTAACAGACATATCTGAACATCCTGCTACAGGAGGTGATTTGACTTTCACAAATTTCCCGAAGAGCAGAAACATCATCAGGAACAATTTCAAGGAAATAATTATGGTCTAGACAGATTTACGACTTCTAAAGACCTAATCCAAAGCACATTAATGTCAGTGGAAGGACTCCCATTGACATCAAAGGCCTTTGGATCAATCCCCAACTGCTGTGGGAATGAATTCAGAGCAATAATGATGGTGGACTAACTGCAAACTTGCAGTTGAAATGTTACCACCCAGACCTTTTTATTCCTCAAATCAGATTAAAAAGTAATTTTCTGCTATTTCACAATTACTTCCAGATGTGCATCACGCATCATCTCAAATGGCATTTTCATCCATCTGTATGAACCAAATGTGCATAGAGATAGGGAAGTTCTACACTGCCTGAACTAATAATACAAATGGAAAACACAAGGGAAAATAATTTTGGAGGTGAAGAAGTTAATGTTTTAAATGTGGAGTGAGGAACCCTAGACTTTATTTATTCCTTCTAACTACTTTGGGATAGAGCTGCCAGGCCTGCCACTTCATTTACTGCCACAGTAGATGTCTTCTAATTAAATTTTCAATATTTTTCTCTAGTCTCCTAAACAAAACAAAAGAATACACATAAATCAGTGTTAGCCTCAAACTTGGCAGCCTAAAGACTGTCAGAAATGTCAACTCCATATACTCCCTCCTTAATAACAGTTCTGCTATCCCTTCTGTCCTCATAAATGTCTATTTACATGCTAAATAATTTGAAGCATCACTCTTCTCTGACCATGTTAATCTGGTTTCATTCCCTTAGCAGCTGATAACATTTTAGACTGTAAAATGAAATGTAAAATGAAAAACTCAATTCCAAGATGTGACTGATCAGTCATCAACATTGTGTGTTACTCTGAAGTGTGCGCTATGGGAATCACACGTCTTTTATTCACTCCTCTAGCAATGGTTTAGTTAGGCAGGTTCAGTTATCATGTATTCATTATGATATGAGCATGTTATGGACTGGTTGAACTCTGCCTTACCAAATTAGTTCTAGGAAGTTGGAGAAATTTCTTGACGTTTCCTAGCATAACTCCGTCTTTCCATTCCTAGTGAATATCTGACATTACCTCAGTCTCTGTATCGTCTGCACTTCAGAAAACAAGATTTTTTTCCTCCTTCTTTAGTTACTATGTGTGGAGAAACAGATTATTAGTGACTGGGTAATGCTACTACTTCAATTCAAAAATAAAGAGGTAGAGAACAATTAACTGCTTGTTTGATTTGTGTTTTTATGGTTTGGTTTTTTTTTAATTGATGCTGATCCATGGTTAGTAAAAGGATCTGAATGGGAAGAGAATTCAGAGGTTGACAGAGAAAGGAAATACTGGCTAAAAGTATCCAAGGAATTAAAATAGTTCACAGTTCATACACTTTCTGTGCTGTATTTGTAATGGAATGGTGTTTTAGGTATGTCCTACCCACCACTTGCATCTGAAGGAGTTATTTTTAACCTGGTTTCCTCAAGATTCAAAGCTTTTGTGAACGGACTTTGTATATGTGTGCAACTTTCATACCCTCTCACCACATTTAATCACTTGGGACTCTCTTGGCCAGTTCAGTCCAATCTGCAGAAGGGCAGAAGTCACAAAGTCATTAAATTCTTACAGCTTTGTGGAAATAGGTGTCCAGATAAAGGGGAAATCCTACTATTACTCTAAATCAGGGGCATCAAAGAATCACTCTGGCATTCATCCTTCAACTGCAAGTACACAGGAACTACTCAGGAGACCTTTTAATCTAGTGCTCTTTCAATATTTTTTTTCATGAAAAATTAACTCAGTGTGTTTTGAAACACCAGACACTAGTAAGCCTCACAGCTTACACTAAAAATATTTTTAAAAGACACACCAAAAGCAGCAACATACTTCAGTCATGACTTGGCACCATCTTTTAGATGAGTTTACACTTCAGTGCACGTTGTTATCAGAAGCACATGACAACATTGCACCTGGAATACAGAGACTGAAAAGGTATGAGTGCTTCAATTTACATTTTCTGACTTTCATTAGTTTGACACCAATAAACAAACTATTCCCTCAAAGGTAGAAGGCAACCCATGGGAATGATATGTGCAAAACCCCTTATGCATTAAAGCTTATGTAAATTATGTTAATAGGGAACTGCCCAAGCAAACAAAAATATGATTCAGGGAAATAACACATCCAATAAGCTTAAATTATCAAGGGTATTATTTCAAGGACATGAACTTACACAGCATCAAACCATGATATTACTACCATATTTTTTTCAATATTTATGTCTTACTGGTGTGAATATACACAGTAAGTAACACCAGACCCTTGAATGAGATAAAAATGAGAAAGTACCTTTGATGGTAATACTGAACTTCACTACCAGGGAAATTTTGTCTTACCTTTACATGCACAACATGAACAATAAATGTTGTTCCCCTTCTACCCCAGTGCTTTATGATTTTTAATGCCTTTTCAACATGTTCCAAAGCAAAATTCAGTTTGGCCAGGTGTAGGCTGCTTCGAGTCACAGGAGATGACACAGAATTACACACTACTTTTATAACTGAATACATAGTTTAGGGAATTTGCTGGGTTTTAAAAGGGTATGTTAGCTTTACTGAGGTGCATTAGGAAAGGTGAGAAAACTTAAGACGTTACAAAAAAATCAGCATAACCAGATGAGCATATACATAAACAAATATATTAACTATACTTTTCTTCAAGTAGAACAAATCGTGGTATCATTTTTACAATGGAAACATGTAAAAAAAAAAATCAGTATCAGCTCTTAAAAAATGATTTAGAATACCAGTATAACTCCTTTGAGAGGTATGAATGTATGTGACTTTGAAGTGGTGATACCCTACTAACTGCATTCCTTCAGAGCAAAGGAAAGATTTGCTCCTAATGTTGCCTCCACCCACATTTCACATCTATCAATTAAAAGTTAGAGAAAACATTTTGGTTTTTATGTTCATATTGAAGAAGTATAGTACTGACATACCTGGCAATGCAGTTACTTCAGGAAAACTTGTCTTTAGCCAGAGTGGCAAAGGCAAGATTTATAGCACATTGGTAAGAAACCTGCTACTCATTTCCCCTTTCCTTCAGACTACCATCTACTGGGATGAACGTGGCTGTTACAGCAGAGGAAGGCATAGAAACAACCACCAACACGACTATTACTCCTGTGAACATTGCTTTGAGATTGGTGGACTGAGTATGGTTACATGAAAAATCATTTCCTCATAAGCCGGTGAATTCCTTTCTCGTTTTGTTATTACTATCCAGAAAATTTAGGATGAGAGAGACCAGTGCTTTCCCCTTCCTCATTCCTGCAGTATTTTAGGTTATTTCTGAGCCTTTCAAAACTCTCGCTTCACTCAAATCCATGCTTGTAGTACATAAATATTTGTTTATGCAAATATATTTTAATTCAAACATTTAATCTTGCCAGGTAAACATAAGAAAGATAATGCTGATGTGCTTTTCACAGAAGACTTAGCTCACTGTTTTAATTTCCTGTTTTTATTAGCTTACCTCACTTGATGAAAATACTAACACGTCTTTAGAAGTGTATTTTATTTTCTGGTTTCTCAAGAAAACATTTAGTGCTACCAGCTCATTAGAGGCATCAGCTTTTAACTGGAACAAGTTTTAAATTGAAAGAAGCAATTGAAAAAATGTTGTTGATGTGCCACTGCAGTACTTTAAATGTCCGCTTGCTCATATGTATAGTTGTTTTTATGCTCAATATCAATATGCAATTAGAAAGAGACAATGTAAATAGTGCTGGGCCTCTGCAGAGTACTTTTTTTGCATTTGTAAGCTCCTTTCTTGTTTATGCTGCCGGAGTCTATCAAACAACTCTCATGTTGAGACAATCAAACAACCAAAATGAATGGCTATAAATACAGTCAAAGCAAGTGATAACAATAACCACAACAACTAAGTCCTCATTGAAGATGAAACAGCATTTCTGAGTGAGCAGTATGTGATTAATCCACTGTATATGGGGTCAGTATGATTTATTCTCACAGCTATGCAGCCAGTCTTAGCCCTGGGCCTCACTTGCTATCAGACACGAGCCTTCCTCAAATCAGCCCTCCCTTATGTCTAGTTAACACTCGGAGCTCTTACTTAGGAAAATTAACTATCGTGTCCTTAATTCAAATTATTTCCATCCCTGCTTGGAAATAATTGTTCGTATAACAGACAGTTTAACCAAGAGCACCTTCTAGTCTCCAGTCCATCTATCTGCCACCTGCAATGCTCAAGTAGCCCAAAAGCGGATCCTGAAAGCCACAGACAGGGAAAAAAAGGAGTCCTTATTTTGTCTAAGTTCTGAGTATTGCTAGAACAATACTCTCTTGGCCCAATACCAAAGAATAAAAAGCAGTAGTCTATTACATCTTAAGACAATCCAGTGGCTCAAAACAGAGGGATAGTACTGGCTCTGGTTCAAACATTTAATAGGAATGCCACATTTCATTTAAAAATGTACTTTGTTTGGAGGGATGAACCTCTTACCTTTTGTAGCTATTCGAACACACTGAGTTTTGGTTTCCTGTTGAGGAGGGAAAAGTAAAGAAAACAGTCAGATCAGATTGCTTTTTCTTGCCCTCCCTACCCCATAAATTTGTCCTAAATCTGCTGATCAGCTGGGGCAACAAGGTTCAGGGTTCTGGGCTTAGCAGTGGAGGAGGCTGGGTGACTTTGCTTTTACAAAAGCCGGATGAAACCTAAACATTGGTCTGTACTATCCAGGATAATAATGGGGGAAAAAGGGTGCAGGACAGCACAAATGTAGTAAAATTTTAGGTTATTCAAATCAAATGGAAATCATGATGCAAGAATACAGAGAGAGGGTGCAGCGGAAGAAAAGGGGAGAACTGGTGCTCCTATTTGTTATGGCACAGAAATCCTGAGCCAGTGTCGACCACCAACTCTGCCTTGCAGCAAAGAAGGTACATTTGCTCAAAATTGTCTCCAAAATTATGTCGTCCTGCATCCTGACAGTCTTGAATAGTTACCTGAAGCACATCAGCAACATGCTCCCTCGTGTGTGCTTCTAAGTGTGGAATGAGCACAGAAGCAGCCCAGCTATCCCTTCACATATGACACAGTAAATCGACAACCTATATAGTCTGCCCAGGAAAGACAAGTGTTTTCACAGTGATGTGCTTCAGAAGTTGCACATGCAACAACAGTTTGTATGTACTTTACTTCTTTTTCTCCCTTTAGAAGTTTGGTCAGCAATTGAAACAAATGAACAGAGAAATGACTCAGTTATGCACAGTTTGGACAACTTGAACAGATGAGGGTCAGTCGTAAATGGGTTTTTTGACCTTGTTGCACAATTTGCAGTCATTTTAAAGGCAAACAAACTGAGATAGCATAAGGTTGCATGAGAGGATGCAGCTGCTGCTGTATTCGATCACTCTAAACAATATTAGCATGTAATTAGAAAATATAATAATGACAGTTTCATTCTATAAAATATGCTCCCTCTAGTCCTGCTCCCCCCAGCACTCCGTTTCTGAAAACATACATTGGATTTCTCTCCTCTCAAAGATTCCCAAGCAACAGTTAAAATACGTTGATGTTGTTTTGCAAACACAGCTTGTAAAGAACAAGCAAAGCTGTGAGTTGAGTCTTCCTGAAAGTGTTCCATAAAGACAATTTTTCAATCTAAATGAAAGCCCCACAAAGTTTATCGATATAATCTTACCTAATTAGCATTCTCCTCAGTTACTGGATTTACTTGCCCACTTCTGTTCAAAAGGTCTGCAAGGATCACAGGGCAACCCTCATCCCAACTCTACAGTGTATTTCAGAGCACACTTTGCTTCCCCTTGACTATTTTGGTGATCCCAACCTTTTAAAGCAGGTCGGAGGTTATCTTACAACCACTAGATCTCTGTCCCAGCAGAATGCAGTGCAATCCCCTCAAAACCTCCCCCGAGATCCCTCTAGGAACAGAAATCTGATCCAAAGTTTTAAACCATACCAGAGAAAACCATTTTAGGATCCAACTCTCTCACAAACTGAAATCAAGTTAGACTAAAAAATAATGTGTTCTTCCCTCATCTTCTACTTATCTGTTAAAATAGGAAAAGCCGAAACAAAGATCTATTTTTGTATTTAATATTTTTATTTTATTCTTCCCTCTCATTTATTTCTTGGGGAATGAAATAAATTTCCTTGCAATTTAGTCTGCTGGAAACCAGCAAAAGCAAAGGGAATTATTTGTAGCAGGTGGGAGTAATATGGCTGAGTGTCTAGCAGTTATCTTTTATTTTGCCTTGTTTGCTTCATACAGGTCTATAGATAAGAACTAAAAAGAGGCAATGGCCTCTTCCATCAGAAAAACCATCCAGTTCTCCAGCATCTCCAGTACAGTTTCATCAGCTCCTGCTTTGTCCCCATTCTGACTTGATGCATATGCAATTTTCATAACCATAGGTAGGAGGTGAATTTTCTTCAAAAGGCTCCAAGCTAAGCTTGCCTGTTAGCTCAGATTTGATCAGTCACTGCAGAGACCCAGATGTAAGGAAGGGTAAACACAGCTTCCCCACCTTTCTAATGCCTCTAGTGTGTCTCAGCAGCTATCAATCTAACTGTCCTTTCTAGTTCCTTTCTGTCCTGCCTGGAAATTTCATGTGGAGACACCTATAGAGATGTTCCTGCAATTTCCTTCAGTTTTCTAAATTATAAATCAAAATTTTAAATTTTTACATATTGGAAGCTTCTGTGTCTACCATGATTTCCCTCATTTTTCAATGATCATTTCCCCCTCCCTCATTTTTCATTTATGAGAGGAAAAACAGTTCAAGAGCAACAGCATGGGGCTTGCAGGGCCACAGCTGTTCTTCCTGCCTGGAACCTCCCTCCCTGGTGCTGTTCCCCTTCCATATTCCTACAGAGCCATCAGCAGTACTTGGCAATAGTTAAAAATGAAACACTAGGAGGTAATGAAGGTAAGCAACAGCCATACTTCTACTACTGCACAGCAGTGGAGCAAGCCTGAAGTACAGCTTTTCAGAAAGGCTCTCATAAACACACCATGGGCCTGGGGTTACTTTTGCTACAGCAAATTTTTACTTTTTATTTGATGTTCAGTGTGAGAGTCTTAAAAAGTTTGTAAAGTTTCATTAGCCCGCTAGGAAGCCCACATTCTGTTTATCCTGCAGTAATTTAATCTTCTGAAGTGTGCAAGTACTGAGAACTAGGGAAAGGACTGTGGATGTTATTTACTAAGGAGCTAGAGTCACAGCACTGAAATTACTTCGCTCAGATGATTACTACGAGATGTATTAAACTCTCCTCTAGTAGCAGTTGCTATGATACAAGGGTGGTGAGAAATGTGAATGGCATGCTGCCATGCTGTCACAGCATGGAAGGGATTACAACCATGCCACTGCCAACATGTAACTATGCCCAACTCCGACAGTCCTAATTGTCACCACGGGCATGTCTTTGAGTCCTTCCAGAAGAAAGGTGTGGTTGGCACTTACCTTCTCAACGCTGCTCATGGCCTGGAAATAGATGTTGTAGCCTTTCCGAGGAGCCAGCGGTGGGTTCCAGAAACCCTGGTAAGTCCTGTTGTCGCCCACAGTAAAGGGGGCTGGCTCCGGCAGGTTTCCTGGGGGCAGCTCAGCAGCAAAGTAATACGGCGACCCTCCACTAAGAGCAGTCTGATAGGTGACAGGGATTTGGTAGCACTCCATGGCACCCGTTTCTCTCTTTGTCCGGTGTGGGTGCAGCTCCTCAACAACAATCTGGTAGGCACTAGTGAGAAAGAGGAAAATGAGCATAACTTTAAGGTCATCAGCTAAGGTCAAATCTCTAGTGTCATGAAAGTATTAACCCAATTGCTTTATGTAAATTTAAAAAGAAAACAAAGAAAAGCAAAAAGGAAAAGACAGCAGATGCATGGATTCAGAGAAGAAACAAAGGCTTAAAGGCTTGAAACATAGCAAAGCCGTCTAATTCAGCCATGTGAAAGAAGCAGCATCTATTCTTTTCAGGAAAAACAATGCAAATCTACACACAACCTCCTAACAGTGATTTCTGGTTTTGTTTTTGTAGGAAAGACAGGACTGAATCTCACTTTAAACTACAATAGATTAAACTCTTGGCTGATTGGAAGCATCTGAAGTTAGCATTTTCCTTTGAAATGATATTAGAGAAAGCTGAGCTTCAAGGCCCAACATAATGACTGCCTCCAGGCTGTGCTTGAAGCACCAATTTCCAGTTGTCATATCATTAGAGATAGAACGTGCTGACAGGCTTCTCCACCTCGTGACCTTGCTGTGGCTTTTATCTTGGCTCAGATCTACGCAGATCTAAAGTACAAGTGACATGCTGCTATACAAGCACAGATGGACAGAAATCTGTCCATTCCACCAAAATAGACTGCCTCATTCCTCTACAGTTGTCAATGATAAAATGTTACAAGTTGCTGAAGCAGATGGCATTCGGCCTATTAAAACACCATTCCAACCTCCCAATACCTCTTTTGAAATGGTCCATGGCTTGGTCACTTTTCAAAATCCCCTGCTCAAAATAGAACAGGTAATTATAATTCTTCTATCTCCTTTAGGGGAACTACCTAACTGCAGGATGTTACCAACTCATTATCAGCTTCCTCTGCTCTGCAGAAGTACAGAACTCACATACTGACAGCAGGAGGCAATTCTTCAGTTTATAAGAGAAAAAGAAAAGAAAAAAAAGAGTTTTGGCAGTTTTAAGAACTATATGTATGCATATGCACATATACACACACATATACATGCACAAAATTTCTCATTTATATGCAGACATTTGAGGATCTTATGAAATATTTGCAAGAAAATATGATGAAGCATGTAAATAAGACTTGAAGCTATTCAATTAAACTGGCAGAAGTGCCTATCTTGGTTTTGTTTTAAAGCTGTCTTAACAGAAAAAGTAAAATTGAATAGAGTTCTCGAAGTGTCATTGCACTGCTGCAGGGACTCAGAAAGGCAAAGGCAAAGACAATCCTCCTTCTTTAAGAACTTATGGGGCAGCATTAAATTATGTTGTCTATTTCCTCTGCTACTACTGCCTAGAAAACCCAGTAACTGTGGCGGCAGAGATAAAGTATGATACTGGGGAATGGAAGAAAAGAGAGAAGAAAAAATAAGAAACTAGTTTCACATCTTTCTTGAGCTGAAAGAAAAGGTTAGGAACCTCTTTTCTTAGTACCAGAAAAAAATAAGGAAGAAAGCCTCTTGCCTTTCAAAGTGTCCAAGAGGAATATACAAAGTCACCTCATTTTTGAAGCTCCAGGTAAAACAAGGTACGCAAACAAAAAAGCCGATGAGTTAGTTCTAGGGATCTCTGTTTCTTAAAAACTGTTTGTGAACTGAGCCTGGTTATAAATCACCTTCTGCGGTAAACTCAACATATTAACCATGTGTTAATGGGGCCTGCAACAACAAATCACTTTAACAAGACCCTTGAGCACCCAGAATCTTTCTTTATGCTTCAAAATTAATATACTAGCGAAAGAACCCTAAAAGCATTGATACTTTAAAAAATTGACAGGATGTACAATATTAAAAATAATTTTTGTTTATAATGTCCCAAGGGAAAAATTGACTACTGCCATTCATTCCCTCCCTGGCCTTGCACCCAGACAGAGTTAAAACCACTGCTGCCAAACTGGGCAGCCAACCAACTGGAGAATACTGGGAACACAGACATCGTGTCTCTGCCCCCTCCATTCTGCAGTCTTCTCTCATGAGCTGCCAAAGGACTGGGACCAACACAAATCCTGCTCTCTGAAGCGCCAGGAGAGGGGGAAACTTGTCAGCTGTGACACCCTGCCAACTTAGGAGGAGAAAGCCAGCAGGGAGAGCGGAAGGACAGTGCAATGCCTGCATGCGATGGAGGTGATCATCTCCTGGAACAGCCTGGCTTGTCATACAGCCCAGAAGTTGAGATTCAAGACAATTACCAAATTAACCCTCTTCCCTCCCACCCCACCCCCATTTTATAGAATAACGGGTAAATGAGGTATCTTTTTTTTAAAGTACACCTTCTTTTTAAGGGTCAAGTGTCTTTGGAGACCAAACCAAAAATCAAAGATGAAGGGCATGAGAATTAAATATTAGGGAAGTCTCTTTCAATAGCATTCTTTAAAAACACATAGGAATTTTTGAATGTGATATAAAAGGTATGGCAAAATTTTCAGCATGAGATCACAAAAAAATGTGAAGGTTCTGAAAAACCTTTTAAAAAATTTAAAATTTACATGAAATACACTTCCAAAAATAATGCTTTTTGAGCTGCTACATCTGAAAAGCTACAAAACATAGGAAAGAAGAAATAAATATACACATTGTAGTCATCTGCATTTGTAGAATCACTTTTAGTTAACTAATGAATAGCAAATGACTTTAAAGTCTCCAACAAGGCTTTATTCTTAATAAATATATATATATTTAATTTTCACTAAGTATTTTTTAAATAGAAGGTGCACCTATCCTCTTTGGAGAGGCAAACTGGCAGTATTTTTCAGGCAACACTATAGGCTAACAAGACAGAGAAGAATACAGTAATTTACTTCTGGGCACTTTTTGATACCACCTATTCAAACCCACTTACTAAAAGCTACAGTGGCTCCAAAGTAGCACTATTACTCTGTATACATTATAATAGAATTTGGAAAGGACACCCTGCTGTAAGATGTGAAGAAGCCAAAGTTAAACTTGCAAATTGAAAAGTGGGGCGTTCACTGGCTGCAAATGTGGTCTGATATCAGGATACAAGTGCAAGTTTAAAGGCTATGTACTCTGCTTATCCTTGCATTTTCACATACTACTAACCCTAACTTCAATTATCTTTCATTCTCTACACATTTTTTTGTATAATGGTGGGAATTAAATTATTGAGAGAGCTTTCTTGTGACTGGAGCTGAGGGAATTCTGACAATAGCAGGTTTTTCCAATCTTCCCACACAGCAAAGAAAGAATAAAGGAAAGAAATAAAGAGGGAAGAGTAGAAAGCCTTCTCCCTGATGACTAAAATAAATTTTGAGCCATTCTGAAGAGTTATACAAATTTCAGGACCTGCCACATAAGTCATTTGGATGATAAAGGCCAAACAGCTGTCTGAAACAGCCAGCTAGCAGAGAAAGTGTTGAAAATATAGCAGGTGAAGAGCTACTCTTGAGACTTCGCATCAAGAAATTACTTTTCATGTCATTTCTTTTTTTTCAATACCTCCCCATTGACCAAGACAATTACAAACAGTCAAAGGAGGCCCATGCCAACAGATCTTCCTTGTCACCTCTCCCTAAAAATTCAGGCTCCCAAAGAGGTACAGCAATGATGAACATGTTGTTTAAAATTCAGTCGTATTCTGACTAGGCTTTAATATCAAGCAGAGATTTCCTTCTACATGTCTAATGGAGACACAGTGTCTTCTCCCTTGACAGGAGACTGACTGACTGACAACCGAAGTAACAACCCCAGCTCTTGGAATTCCAACTGACAACTAAGTTTTAGCTGCTCCCTGCTGTGGTCCACTTAACTAGTCTTGCTACAAAATGAAAACAACCTGATTTTGCATATGGAAGCAAAGAAAAACACTTTACCAATCAAATAAAGTAAATTTCATTATTAAAAGTTGTCTATACTGATTCTGATATATGTTTTTTACTAATTCTCCTCTGCAGTCTGCAGTAGGATTTGAAAAAAAAAGAAAAAAAGCTTGTTTTGCTGGTACTTGTTTAGGATCCTTCAGAAAAACTACAGTGACAAATCACGTATTTAAATGAATCACCATTGACGCTGCTGACTGAAACCTCATCCACAAGATTGATGGTGAATTGGTACATGCTTCAGAGTGAGCCTGACCCATCCAGTCCTGTCTCCCTTTGCATTTCTAGTTTGTAATTTAGTTTAAAACTTCAGGAGACCATAAAGAATGCTAGAGATTACACAATAACACTTAACAGGGAAGATATGATTAGAGTCATGTTTAAGCTGTGATGACTATGGCATGTAGTGTCTTAAAGAAATGATTGACAGCTACACATAGATTTCACTAGAGTTAAGGAACATCTGTTTCCTGGGGGGCTGTGCTGATGGAGAGGCTGAGGCACAGCAAAATCTGACCATATTATAATTCTGTTTCTAAAAGCAAAAGAATATCAGACCAAGCTTTTTTTTTTCTTTCCTTTTTTTTCTGATTTTTAAAACACAGACCTACTGCTATTAAACACAATTAACTTTTTGACCATCTACAGCTCCAGAGATTAAAGGACTGGATGCAAACAAACCTTTTCAAAAAGCCAACTGTATTCTTTAGTTTCAGGCTACAGAACAGCATTTGAGTTCCTTCTACTCAATCACAGCTGCAGACACAGCGATGCATTTTTTCCCACCTGCCTAGTAACACTCATTATGGCAGCAAGCCAGCTTGTAGTGGAAACACAACTGCAGTGTGGATGGAGTGAAGCTCCACTAAAACACATCATGAAGTTCAGTGAAATGCATTGAATCAATTCAGAATTTCAGTGTGCTACATTTATCTCTCCTATTAAGAAGCTGCTGAAAAATACCTGACAGCAATATGCTATGCATCACTTCAGGAAAGGGAATGGGACCATGTTTTCTGCATTCCCCTGGAGAATGTTCCTCATTACGAGGAAGGAATAAAACACCTGGTTTGTTTTAAGAATAAAGCCCAGCTCTCTGGTTACGCTTAGGGGCTTATTTCCTTGGCCTCTTGATGTTAGGAATTTAATGTAATCTCTAAAGTTATAGAAATTAATTAAAGTGGAGAGGGAAGATGGGAGACAGGAACAAAGATGTATGCTTTTTTAAAAAAAAATTAATACTCTATCAAACTATCCATTAACATTCAGTACATAGATCCTTTTTGCCACTGTTCTGGTTTGAGTTAGAATTAATTCTGTTCAGTGATTTTACTTTTCAGCTAAGTCTCTTCTAAGTAACTGCACTTTCTGAAGTTAATGGTGTATTTTCGCAGATAGTGTCTGCTTCTAGCAGTGACAACACTTCATGTTTAGAGTTACTCCCAAAGATCAGTATGTAGACCAAGGTCACTGTTAAATCTGGTGTGCCGCATCAGGGGATGCAGAAAGTAAAAGGCCACACCTGCGGGGAGAAGCAGACAGGCCAGGTGACCCTAAACTGACCAGTGAAGTATTCCATCCCATATATGTCATATTCAATATGAAGCTGAGGGATCTCTTCTTCAATAGCCAGCATCTGAGAAGGACTCTGTCCATTTTGCCTTCGATCCCAATCCACGTGTTCCTGAATCCAGTTCCAAAATCCAGTTCCTGAGTCTGGTTCCTGTCTGCCATTGAGTCCAGTTTGGAACTTCCCCAGTGTCTGCTCCACAGCATCAGTGGCGACAGTGACATAATTGCCATCGGGGGGAGTTGGGTTAGATACTGGTCCATTTTATTATCATTATTTTCATTAAAGCTGTTTCAGTTTTCTAATCAATAAGTCTCTCTCTCTTTCACTCCCTTTCTCTTTCAATTTGCATAAGGAGAGGGGCTAACAGAGATCCGTAAGTCTCTCTACCTTATTCCCTTCCTCTTCCCCTTTGGGAGGAGAGAGGGGTTAAGAGAGGGCATCTGTTATATGTCTAGCAGACTGCTTTACCCTAAACCTTGACAGCCACCTTCACAGGCCACAGTTACAAGCTTATGCAATAGAACTGATGACACTGTAAGGAAAATTGAGAGAACAAATGTGAGGTGGTGTGCTGCAGGTTTACTCTGCAGTGAGTCACTTGCCTGTCAGTGCAGTGCAGAGAAACCAGAGCTCCTTGAGCTAGGTATAAGTAATCCTCTCGCCACATCCCACCACACTACCAGTTCACAAAAGAAAACCCCCAGGAGAGAAACCCAGGATGTGAGACTGACACCCCTCAGCGTGAGTGACAAGACTGAAGGCAGGAGCCCACTACTGTCTGCACAAACATGCCACAGACCAGTTGCTGTAGAGAAGATAAGCACCACTGCCAGCAGATCCCAGCAGCGTCTGGCAGGCGTGCTCTGGGCAAGCCTATGGATCAGCTCCCTCAGGGGACCACGCACAAGACAAAGGATTTGGCATGAATTAGATGAGAGATAGATACCACATTTGTCAAACAGGGACAGCTTTGGATATGGCCAGCAGCAGGACACCTGGAAGACTTGAAAAGTGCCTACAAAGGGCATGCAGTGAGGTTAAATAACAGCATAACTTGAGAGCTTTTTCACATCACAGGTCCTGTTTCTACAGTATCAAATCAACAAAAATCCCATTTTAGGAATCCAAGTCCTGTACTGCATGTAGTCCTGTACATTTTAACATTCTTCACATCCAAAAAAAATCTATGGTTTGCTCCAGGGCAATCTTTCAGAAGCTAATGATGTATGGGGCTACAGCTTTATTTATGAATATAACACATCAATATCTCCTATTAAGGGGATGAATCTAGATTATCTTCTATGACAGAATATAAATAATTTGATCATATCTATCATAAGCATATAAAATGCTTATAGGTACATGACTCGTACCCACAATGCCCATGTAAAACATACATTCCTCTTAATGGAAATAGACAGGAAACAGTTAATTTTCCTCTGCTTATAGGGCTCAGATGCATTACTCGACATGGTAACCGACTGAGTAACATAGAATGAAATGCATTACCCTCTATTTCTCTAAAATGTCACAAGGGTAAGAGCATGAAAAGGTTTTGATGCTCAGTAGCTAATTAGCCCCAATTAGTCAACCCTGTCCCTGAATATTGCTGATGCAGCTACATCAGTAAAACACAAATGGAATCAAATAATAACAGAAAATTTTTGCACTAACAAGCAAAAGTAAAGAGCAGGATGTGGACTAGTCTTTGCAAACAGAATTAAATTAGCTCTCACTAGAGAGCAGAAAGGGAAAGACCCCTCAAAGTTAACATAAATGAAACATTTTAATATGATTATGGGACATGCCAAATAAAATTTAATAGCTTGCTACATGATTTCTAGTAAGAAGCACTCTGAGAGGAAAAAGGTCAAATAGTTTGTATTCATCACTATTATTCTCCCATTTCCTCTGAGCTTCCAATTTTCCAATCATACGTATATGCTATAGAATAGCTGATTTGAAGCACTGTTGAGAAGCTAGTGTTATTTTCAAATCCACTTTCTGGCAAACACCTTTCAACCTCTTATTTCAGAGACACTGTGAGAAAGTCAAATGAAATGATAATGGCTAGGAGGTGGTCCAGGGGACCCTAAATCAAACAGGACAGACAGCTGGATGATTCAGGTCATGATTATCTTTAAAAAAAGAAACAACACCAACAAAAAAACCCCACGATCTTTTTTTCCTTTTTAATTACGGATCTATTGGTAAGGTGTAACTAAGAAAAACAGCAGTAATGTCAAATCAGTATCACTTGGAAATGAACAGCTCTATAAGCTGTGAGACAGCATATAACCAACTAAAAAAAAAAGTATCTTCTTAATTTTTTTAAATTTTAGTTTTAGTTTCTCTTTTTTTACCTGATAGGTGCACCTTTGGCCTGTGCTGGTCTCAAGAGTACAGTTATTGTAGTAGCAGTTTCATTGAGAGATGCATCGACTCCTTCGTAGTCCGGTAAAGTGGGAGCTGATTAATGTTGAGTGGGAAGGAAAATGATGAGAAAAAAAATCAGTGAAAACATTTTGAATTTTCATGAGATTGTGCCTGTTTGCAATGCAGTACTAAGCCACAATCTTCATTATCTATGTGAGTCTTTTTTAATGGTTTTTCCAGTCAGGCACAATCTTTTACTAGAGCATGAATGGGACTTCACCAACAATTGATAACCCCATCCCTAACTGTTCCCCTTCAAATAATGATACCTATCAAGTTAAACAGGTTTATCCAAGAAGGACAGAAATAGAGGGAGGAGGTGACCACCAAGAAACCCTAAGACTACAAATTGCCATTTTGGCCTCACTCTTTCTACCTTACAGACAACTATACTCACCATTTTGAAGACCCGGCCTCTACTATCTCTACCATCTTTTTCTTCCTCCAACAATTTAATAACCTTTCACATTTCCTCTTAGATATCATGGTAGACCACACCAATACCAACTAGGGTGCAGGAAAATTGGGCTTGGATAGACACGCATTTGTGGACTAGAACTGGATGGGGAGTCTACTCCCATGACCATTCCTCCTTCCATTTCTAACAATGGATGGCAAAGCTGCCTGTTAATCAGTTTCTGAATCACTGCAGTTTTCAGCCAGGGTATTAAGAAAATGCAAAATCCAAGTCAAAGCCAGAAGCAGCGCAGGAATGGATTCACTAATGGACTGGCTGCCAGGCCTTCACAGCAACAATGTTTGCTGTGGGTTGGATGGGTTATGTTGGCGATTACTTCAGCCATCCAGCTTTAAACTGCTGCCACAAACCTGCTACAGTCTCCAGTGGCAATACTGCTGCTGACTTCAGCTCTAGTGCATGGGAAGAAACAGGATTTTCAGTGATTCAGAGAATAACAGATTTCTATTAATTACTGATCTTTACCAAGCTTGAAAACTATCTGTAGTTTTCAGCCATACTGATACAGTATGGCTGTATCTTTACAAAATTTTTAATGATGCCTGTATATTTCAAAATGAACTTTCAGAAAAAAGCTGTTTCCTAGCAGGATGTCATTCATTTAAGTATAATAATTTTATAATAATATGTCAATAGGTAGAAGAGCACTGAAAGGATTAAAAGTCTTGCTTCATTAGTCCCAGATCCTAGATGAACAAAAAGTTGCCCTTATTTTTGGAAACATTATTTTATAGAAATAATATTCAATTAATGTACATTTAAGCTTGGTTAAAAGGAATAATTTTGCTCCTCATTAAAATAAAGCTAGCATTTCCTGAAATACATACATTGCTTTGTAAAAAGTATCAATTACGCAGAGTGAAACTAGCCAACAGTTCAGCATAAAGAAAGACGAAAAAATAAACAGGCTGAAATTTAAAGGGTGTCATAGACCACCTTTAAGCTTTTCTAGTATTAACTGTGTTTTGCCAAATAATAGACCCATACTGTGTCTAGAAAGTGTGTTAGACTGGATTCTGGACTGAATTCCCAAAATTTCTGGGTGGAAGAAATGGGCGTATCTGAAGAAGCCTGAAAATACTGCAGTTCTAAATAACCCAAACATGTTGAAGTGCTTATTTCTCACAATACTGAAATACCTGGGGGACAGTGATGTTAGTAAGATATAACATAGTTACTTTTTTTTTTTTCTTCCTCCTTCAAAGAGGTTAGATGATAAGTATGCAAGTACTACACCACCATTACCCCTGAAAGTCTATGAACTGGAATTTGTTGTGAAGAAATGCAAGGACCTTAAAACAACCTGAGTAAAATTAATAGACTTCAAAACAACCTAATAGCTACATAAACAGAACATGTCATTTGGGTTTTTGGTGGTTTGGTTAGTTCTTTTTGAAGGGCTGGGGTATGAACACATAAACAGTGTTTATGTGCTGGGATGAAATTCAAGAAATTGTTCCAGTTAACTATGACAACTACAGCGTTTTACTTGCTACATATTTCAAAGAACTCTGCCTTGAATTTTCTCACATATGCATGTTCTTGGAAACTGGGTGAGGAGACTACATGAGTAGTCTCTGACAGAAATGGTAAGGTGCGTTCCAATGTGTTATTAACTTCCCTTTACAGGACAACAGAAGTTTCATTACGACAGATAATAAGGAAAATTGCCTGCTTTGTGCTGTTTACATTTCTAAATGACTGAATTACTTGATCTCTGCCAAGCTCTGAAGTTGCCATGTCATAAGATCAACAGTCTCTTTGTATATAGCATTGACTTACCTTCTGCTATCAACCACATAAGCTCCTAACTTATTTTTTGAGAATAACATTGAAATTTAAGAAAATAAAAATACTAAAGCATTCCATTTGATGTTACTTTCCTCTAGAGTTTACAGCATGTTATTAAGATGAATTGGTGTGCTGCTGTAAGTGAATAAAGGCATGAGGAAGCAGACCTACATGAATCTGGCAAAATAAATTCACACTTCTTCACAACTGCCCCAATTCTGTTACAGCTGTGTGCTGTCAAGTGGTGTCACCTTGAGTAAGTCAGTTAATTTTTTGCATCTGACTTTACTAATCTGCAAAACAAATACAGTACTTCGTGATCTATGGAGTGCTGTAAGGCTTAATTAGTTAAAGTTTATACAGCACTTCAAAATCTTTAGATGAAAGTACAAGATTACACAAAATCAAACTGTTACTAACTACAGGTGTGCAATTTCCACCTTATGCAAGGATTTATCCCTGAACTTATGCTACTGTTTGGCAAACATGCTCAGAAACATCTTCAGTAACAGTTTTGCAACAAGGTAGGATTTTTGAGGGGTTTTCTTTTCCATGTCATGATGTTTCAAATCTTACAAAAAAAACCCAAACCAAACATTTCTCCCTCCCACTTCTTCCCCCATCTT